>CM042242.1:4621984-4714484 GCA_023566225.1 Romanogobio albipinnatus
CATACGACCCCGGAACCCCCGGATAGCAATCCCTCAAATATTGGTTTTTCTATCATTACGAAATTACACATAAGCGGGGGTTACTACGCAAACATTCGTGCGATCCTCCGGGCTATAAATCAACTCATCACACCAGCGGCCGTATTGAATCACGACGAATTAAAAAACAAAGTCTTTCTGGTCGCGAAACCAAACATTTCAGTGAGTTTCCGAGGAAGACTAGCCACTATTTTAGGAATGACTAAAAAACCTCTCGGAGGTTTAAACGATCATAAAGAACCCGATTTTACTACGGACGTCATCACATACGCTCCTCATCAATCCGACATCAATGCTGGGTTCTATACAATGTACGTTTACACGGACATCATCCAATATCAAGCGGTCGGTGATTCGCACGTGCCCCTCTTGAGATGTGTACATATAACGGGTAAAGGCAACGACGCGGTCATTGCTAGATACGACAACCCCCATTACGCATCGATCAACAAGGATCACATCAGCAGCATCGTCATAGAGTTGAAGGACGATCAAAACCACGAAGTACCATTTTCTTACGGGAAAGTCATCGTAAAACTACACTTTAAACCAAAAAATATTTCTATTCTTTAAAAAATGGTTTATTATAGACCCGGAGAGTCCAATACCGCGGACTATGTGAGCTATTACCAAAATCAGGCCGGTTCCGGTTTGCCGGGGTATTCGGGATCGGGAGTTATGTACGGTGCGGGGTTAGGAGGCCTATTCAGAGGTCTGTTCAGGATGGCCGTACCGTTGTTAAAAAGAGGATTTAGCATCGCGAAACCTCACCTAAAATCGGCTGCTAAAAATATAGTATCCGACGTCGTCTCAAACGTATTGACGCGTTCGCATAACGATAAAGCTCAAGACGGATCCGGTCTCATGGTCATGGCTCGTAAGAGAATGTCTAAGCCGCCGGGTGTGAGGAGGCGTGGCCAACGGGTGGTACAGAAGAAGAAGAAGAAAACAGTGCGCGGATCAAACAAGCGCTCACTCGTACGCAGAAAGCGTAAGAGGTCTGTTAGTCGAAACGTATCGATCAAGAGAGCCGCAAAATCCATATTCTAACATGGCACTACTCCATCGCATGTCGGGTGAATGCATCAAGTCTGAGCTGGACTTATTTTCGGTCCCGCTGACACAGACAGTTATTGAGAAAAATGGCTATTTAGAAGTAGCACCGTTATCGGCCATATCGGGCTCTGCACCATTGGAATTTTTTATCGCAGGCAACGGCGATGATTATGTGGATCTCAATAACACGATGCTCTACCTGCGGGTGAAAATCACGAAACCTAACGGGGAAGAGATTGCACACCCTGCCAAGGTGGGTCTAATCAACTACCCCGGAGCCACTATGTTTTCACAAGTCGACGTGACCCTTGGCGATCGTCTGATATCTCAGAGTTCGAGCACTTACCCTTATCGCTGTATCATCGAGAGTCTGATCAACTACGGTAAAGATACGTTGGAATCTGTCTTCAGCGCCGGATTGTTCCATAAAGACACGGCGGGTCATATGGACGTTCAAGACCCGGCAGGCCATAACGCGGGGTTGACAAAGAGATCAGGCTACACCAGCGAAAGCAAGGAGGTGGAACTACTAGCCCCCATACACAGCGATATATTCTTCCAAGAGAAACTTATGATAAATGGGGTGGATATCAAGATACGCCTAATTCAAGCAAAAGATGAATTCTGTCTGATGAGGGCCGACGATGTGGCTTACAAATTAAATATAGTGGCCGCATCCCTATTTGTCAAGAAAGTTACTGTATCACCGCCGGTGAGACTGGCTCACGCCCAGACGTTGCTCTCGACAACGGCCAAGTACCCTGTCGATAGGGTCAGTCTAAAATCGTTCTCCATACCGGCCGGCTCTCGTGTTTCGAATCAGGAAAATCTGTTTTTAGGAACACTGCCAAAGTCTATCGTCATTGCCATGGTCGACAACGACGCATTCACCGGTTCCTACGCAAAAAATCCATTCGCGTTCAAACACTACGACCTTGAATTCTTAGCCGTCTACGTTGACGGACAACAGTACCCGGCCAAGCCTCTACAGCCCAATTTCGAAGCTGGTTTGGCAGTACGCGAATATTATCAGTTGGTGATGACGACCGGGAGACATCTTAAAGACCAACCGCTCTGTTTCGGCAGGAATGATTTCCTGAACGGATACACGCTTTACGCATTTAACCTCACGCCCGACGAAGAGTGCGGTCAGCACATTTCCCTCATCAAGTCCGGGAATATCAGAGTCGAAGCTCGTTTCAGAAAACCGCTGCCGAATACCATTAATTTAATTGTTTACGCGGTATTTGACAGCATCATTGAATTGTCTAACCGCCGACAGGTACTCATAGACTACTATTGAGATGAACACGCTGCAACTCACCGCCATCATGGATAAAATTACCTGCAGGACTCATTTTCTCGGCGTTCTACCGAGCGATCAACTACCCGAAAAACCCATAAGGATCTTACCGTCGGCCTGTATCGTGAACACCGACCCTGCTAGCATGCCGGGGGAGCACTGGGTCGCCGTTTATTTAACCCAAGACGGGGGCGCGTGTTTTTTCGACAGCTTCGGCAACCCCCCCACCAGCCATCGCTTTCCAACCAGCATCAATGACTTTCTAGCAGCCAACGATGCCGACGTATTATATTCCGGCAGACGAGTCCAGGATTATTCATCGGACACCTGCGGTCAGCACTGTCTGTTTTTTCTATATCATCTAGCTAGAGGATACGGCTATGATCATGTGATGAAACTATACACCGATGATTATATTAAAAATGATAAAATGGTGTCCCTATTTGTGAAGAGATTAAGACCGTATGTTTGTATTGATACAATGTTGTCCTGCGTTCACTGCGTGCAGACATGTCTGACATATAAATAAAAATCTTGAAACCATTATATTTTTAATCGTCTTTTATTTAATCATAAGATACATATTAATGTACATACAAAATGAAAGGATTCGTTAAAATTCCAACCATTGTCTTCGATCGATAGTCGGGGATTTAAACACAGAGTCTTCGGACTCTGGAAACACCGAGCGTGATTGTCTTCGTGCCCTTTTGGAAGGTCTGACACGGGGTGGGCTGGGGGTGTCGGGTTTACTCTTTAGAGATTTAATGGTGCTCCTGACCTGTTGATTCGGCACTGTAGAAAAAGGGATGTTTAATTCGGCAAAGGCGTGTAGAAACTCTGACCATCCTACAGGTCTCCGGTTATCCCGAACCATTTGCGGTGCCGTGACATTTTTTAACAAATCGACCATGTGTGAGCCTTGTACGGCTTTACCCCTGAACACAAACTCCCCCGATTCGTTCCACGCGCTTAGTCCTTTAGCTTTAGACATCTTGTCTAATATGTATCTGCTGTTTTTCACACTTCTCGAAGGTACATTCTTCAGAACTTCATCCACCACATGCTCCTCAGCACCGTTGTCATCTTCGACGCTAGCCGCGGTCGGTACTTCATCTGTAGGCGCGGGATCGGGGAACGACTGCGTTAAAACTCCGCTCTCCCGATCGCTTTGTTTAACGATGGTCAAAAACCTGCTCAGGGTATTTGTGTAAAGTTTAGCTTTTTCGTACGGGTTCAAATCAGTGCGGAGTAAGATATTTCTCATGGCGCCGTCCAAATCGTTTTCCACGCTCTGTCGAATATTCTCGCGAACATTTTCGGTTCTCACCTTATCCAGTTGATGTTGCGGGACTAAATACATCTTCTCGGCGTACTCCATCCTATCTGTTTGCTATTAAGCTCGAAAGAAAGGGTACGGCGACACTCAGGAGCGGTAAAAGGAATCCACCCTTCTGGTTGAAGACTCGTTTCTTTGCCGCTATGCCGATTTTTTTATTGACTACAAATTTAATTTCGGCTTTTCTCTTTCTCAGTTTTCGGTACTGTTGTGGATTGACCGGAATCGTCCCGTAGAGGATGTTGAGCGCTACTTCACACAACGATAAAATGAATTCGTCGGATGCCGATTGTAGAATAAGACGCCTTTGTTTAGGAGATGCTTTATGTAGCATTTTTAACACCGGCAGATGTTTACAAAGTCTGGCGGACATGGTGATTTGATCACGTTCTTCTTCTTTTTTTCGGGATGTAAACCACTTGACGGTCGGAAAGCAATCCTGTTCTGAGACGGTACTGCTCGGGGGTTTTTGCTTTATAGTCTATCATTATGTAGCCGAAAGGTTGGTTGACCGCATCGTGGTAGCACTCCATAAAGTATTTTGTGTTTCCGGGGTACATTTGACGTCCTAGCATCGCTACTTGATTGACGTCCCGAGGATTTTTAAACAGGATCATATAATTGGCGTTTAAGCTGATGGTTCGGCTGGATTTACCCTGTACAAATAAATTTTGCACTATATAAATAGCGCTGAGATTACGGTGGTGTACGTACTGCGTAAAAACCCTTTGAAGCTCCAAATTGGCGCTAGCTTGCTGCATCAAATCATCCACGATGAGAAGATTTGTTTTAGTGACAGGTAACAAATCATCATCATTCAGACTCTCTGGTATTCCTTGCACAAATTTAATGTCATACAATTTAAGTACATCGTCGTACAAAGGCTGCCAACAATCATACAACCAGACAATGTTTTCAATTTTCTTGGAAATTAAATTCAAACCTTTTTCCAACAAAAGTTTCACAAAATAAGACTTTCCAGAATTGGAAGGCCCGGAGATAACACAACTAAATGGATGTTGAAGTCTGAAATCAAAATCGGAAGCATCCATTGATCCTCTGTGCATCATCTGATCAGTAGCCATAAGGAAGCGTGGTGAAATCGGGCAAAAGTCTGCGTTTATTATACACCACCTTAAACCTTTTAACGACTGATTTGTTGTGCAATGTGAGAGTCTTTTTATCCCTCACAATGTTTTCCGTGTGAGCCAGGATGTATTCGGTACTATCATACGACGTCACATAACTATCAACCAGACCAATCAGGGTATCCAGGCGGATGGCTTGGGAATTTTTAGCATTCAGCGTTATCCCCTTAGCTTTCATGCATACTTTGCCTTTAGCGGTGCGAAAGCCATACGATTTAGGGCCACTAGAGCAAAACTCCGTGATAAAATCCCCATCGTCTATTTCGTTCGTCAGCTCGCCCAAATAATCACCCAGAGGCGGCTCCCAGTCACCGTCCCTAGACACGAACACGACGGAGTCTGTATCAGAGTAAAGTATACGACTGCTGAGTCTGTCCATCAACTCGTACAATTCCAGTCGGGCGTGGGCCGTAGTGAACGCCCCTATAAACACGTTGACGTCGCGAGCCTTACAAACATCCTCTTTGTTGGGTTTATGCTGGACGAGAGCCACGTTGTCTGAGACGAATGAGAAATACGACAAGGTGTCGGTATTACCGAAGACGATTCTGGTGAAATCTTCGGGGTCGTTCACCAGAGTCGTTTGAGGTAAATTTGGTTTTAAAGAGAACCGTCCCCAAAGCGAATTCAGACATAGCTTTGAGATAGCTCTCTGCGCGGGGTTGTGCTTGATCTTTTCGGGGTCGAGTTGAACCCCCTCTTTTTCAAAATACTCGCGAATGTAAGTTTCTTTCTCAGCGTCCGTGACGACATTCGACGGGTACCCCGACGCTTGTTGTTTCAAACGCAAAAATGTTTTGACGTATTCGACAAACAACGTGTCTGACCGTTGTGGAAAATGCCAAACCTCGTCAATCTTGGCTACCACATAACCCTTCTCGATGGCTTTTAAAAGCTCGATGGATACCCAGGACCCGGAGAGTGATCTTTCCTCATCCGTGTGGGTACAGCTCGTGGTCTGGTTTTGATTGTGAGCGCAGGTTCTGCATAACGGAAACATGAGTTTTCCTTGACATCTGTAAGGGAGAACCGGATGCAGTAATTTGCGGGGAGGGTACACGGTCGCTTTGATGAGTCCGTAATAATTTTCAATTGGTTCAAAATCTTTGAAAATGATTTGGGGGTGTTCGATCGGGTAGCTTTTCCTAGCCTGGCAGAAGGGGTAGAGGCTGGTGAAATCGAGATACCTTATTTTCTCATCTCCGCTCACTTTGTGATAGAGTTTATAAGCGTTCGTGCGGCCGCCATACAAGGTTTCTCTTGGGTTCAGTCTCTCCGGGGCTGAATAACCGGCCATAAATTCTATCACAGAGGGGTCGGTCTTTTTCATTTTGATCCATTCACATTCCCAAAGAACCTCGACTTGTAAACCGTACGCGTTCTGCAGAATTTCGATCTTATCGTCAAACTGTCTCCTGAGAACCCCATAGGGTACTCCCGACAAGGGGTGTGACTCATGGGGTGCAAAGCGGCAGCAGTGACCGTGGAAGATGCACCCCGCGTATTCTAAGCCGTGCTGCACACCGTCTTGCTGGTAGACGCCATCTAAAAAGTACTTACCGATCGATACTTCGCCGTGGTTTACGGCGTGGTGAACATCCACGTTTCGAGTCTTTTTGACATACTCGAGCCATTCGATCGAGCCACTTGAGTAGGACTTATTCTGATGGATGTACGCTTTGTTGTGCGTGAGAGCGAGGGTGTTTCTGCCGAGATAATGGGTTTTGAAGACCCCCATCGAACAGCTGGGGAGCGTCGTGAACCCAAAAGGGTCAATTTCGGTGCATTCTAGGAACGCCTGACGGTATTTCATACAGCCTTCGCGTAATAAGACGACGTCGTTAACCCCGTACGCGTACAGTTCCTGCCTGAAGTCAAACTGCTCCCCCTCAACCGTGCTGTACCATGCATCAAACTTTTCACGGTCTTTATCCGACATGTTATCGTAGTTGTAGAACTTTTTGTCGGGGTATGGTCCAACATAGTTCTCGTTTTCCACCCTGTTGAAAAGATGGGGGAAGTAGCCTTTTTCAGTTGTCGTCAAGTCTAACGCCGCGGGCATTTTGGCAAGGGCCATTGGAAAAAATGAGTAGCTATCGATGTATCGTTGGCCAAACGATTCGTCGTACATGTAAATTAATTTACAGCCTTGCATTATGACCTCAATCGCAATCCCGGCTTTGCAAAAATACTCGAGAATCAGAAAGGAGTCGAATCTGGAGGCGTAATGAGCTATGAAGCAGTAGCCAATATATCGGGGTTTTCTGAAGCGGTTGATTAGCTTAGCGATGCAGTCGGTACCCTCCGCCGTAAATTTCTCCCCTTTGAAAGTGATTGCGCAAACAAAATTAGCCACGTGTCGCCCGTTTTCGTAACACGTTTCAAAATCGTAGAAAATATATTTCTCGCATGGCTCCTTAGGCTCTAGGGGCTGTATGAAACATTGGTGCGTCCCGTGTTCCGTCAGATGTTCTCGACAGTGGACGCATTTGTCCGTCGGGCATATGTGTTTTGCTTTCTTGTCACCCGCTTTAACGTAGTAACGCAGCCCGCATAGTTTGCAGTATTTGATAATATCACAGGAGGGGGATTCTTGACCAGGAGGAGGGTTCTTTTTATGCATTTCGAAGCAATAGCTCGATTTACAGTAGCGCAAACAATCGGGACAATGTATGGTTCTTTTAGGGGACCTGTGACATTCGGCGTCAAAACAGACATTGCAGACGTGCTTGCATTGATGGTCTCTGCGGTTGCTGTAACTTTTGTAACAAAATTGACAGACGTATGGCGAACCTAAGAAGCCTGTCAGATTCATGATCATATAATAGTGATTATCATGTAGATAGAGGAACACCGTTTTGGGATGGGGTTCGTCAGAATTTTTGTACGTTTCTAAGACCATGGCATTCGATCTGTGAAATACAACGATTTTAATGCCTAGCGCTCGTTCAAACGAAGCTATGTCGCTAAGAGCGATTCGGTCTTGAATTGAGAAGCCGACGCTGTTTTGGATGACGGCAGCCAGTTTTTCTAACTCGCTCCCGGGTAGCTGGGGGTTGAGAAAACGAGCGAGACAAATAGAGAAGCACAATTGATTTGACAAATTTATGGGGCAGAACAAATTCGTCTTTTTTCTTTTGATTACCTGATCAACGGCCAGATCTGTAAGTTTACGTCGTCGACCGCCTCCTTGTCTGTTCATGGCTACGGTAGCGTCGATCTCGACGGCGTCGTCCGATAATAACAGCTGGTTGCTCTGTAAAACTCTTTCAAATTGATCCATAAGCGAATTCACATCATAATCATTACCGGGGGCGAGAACACAGCTGATGGGTGTTTGTAGAGTGGGTGCCGACATGGTCATATTGATTACGGGTGCATCGTGACCGATTTCTCTAGCGAAGGTGACGATCTCGCTCAGCATGCGATGTAATGAAGTGTGATAAGAGGCCAAATCTGTAGAGTTAATCTCTCTCAGATTCATGCTCCTTCTCAACGACACACTGTTGAAGCGTGGTCGCGGTAAAACGTGATATCCGTTAACGAACCCGCCTTCTCGGATCAGCGTATCAATTTCCGTACGGCTTAATCGACTCTGTCTGTTAGGGTCAGTCTCGCGTAAAGCGTCAATATTACCTGATGTGGGCCTCGTGCTGCTGCTGGTAGATGGCTGTGGAGTATCATCAGCGTCAGGATCGCTGTCGGTACATGCAGGGAGTTGATTTTTTAAAACACCACCGTATTGTACAACATGATTGTTGTCTACGGTTAGCACGTGATCGTACAAATTAATATTTGAATTTACGGCTAATTCAAAAATATCCAAATTAGAGGGGGATTGCGAAGATTCTAGATTAAACAAATACTGTTCTAAAGAATCCGGAAGCCAACTTAGCATTTCAATTTCGTCCGGTGACAGTTCTGCGTCGTCGTCTGAGCAAAAGCTTTTTGACCCATCCATTTTAGATTTCAGACCAAAACATGAAATATTACAAAATCACAAAAAGTATATGGAATAAATCAATACATGATAGATGAACATGCATGCATGCATACAACAAAATTACAGAGTATCTGGAATATAAAAATCAATACATGCAATACAAAAGTTTAATGGAATAAATCTATATTGAATTAACTGCAACGTTCCATCTATGATGATGAGAATAATAAACCTGGGTGTCGCGAAACTCTTGACATAATGCCTCTATTAAATTAGTATCGGCGAGTGGCTCGTCAGCCGGGCGATGCTCTGCTGACACTTCTTCAACTTCGATGTCTTCTTCTTCCAACGGAGTTTGGATCGCTTTCGTACTTGTCCAAGTGATGCGTCGAGGTGTATGCCAGCTAGTCATGTGGTCGGGGCTATAGCCCGACCCTGCTGTGTAGAAATATAACACAAAAATTGTTATGGTATGATTCAATTTGTGTTTAAATGAAAATAATAATGTAGATAGTCTCACCATAAAGAAATACGCTGTCAAGACTCGGCGCAGGACCGCTCGGCGGCGTCGGACAGAAAGTTTTCCTGTCAGGACTGTTTTCAGGACTGATTGACGGGATAAAACAAAACGTTTTTCTCTCAGGACAGGTCGGTGAGGTAGGACGATCGGTTTTTCTACCCTTCTTTCTCAAAGGTTCACCGCTGGGTCCAGCGACCTGGTCTAAAGCAGAGCCGGCAGGAACTATTTGATCCACAGCGTGCGTCGGCGTGGGGTCAGGCACGTCATCATTATTCTGTTGAGCGGTGTCAGTCAGTGGGAAGCCGGGTTGCGTGATAAACTGAATGAAATCTAAAATAAATAAATAAATAAATTTTTCATAAATGTTAAGAAAAAAAAAAAACATGATGTCGGCGATGGGTCTTGTCTTACCATCAGACGCGCTGTCTGCTTCAACCAGCTGAGGGGTCACTGTGAATGAAAAAAGAGAGACAATTAAAAAAAAATTTTTTTTTTTTTTTTTTAATTATTTATTAATTTTTTATTATTAATTTTTATTTATTTATTATTATTTAATTTTTAATTTATAAAAGAGCAGTCCTCACATGCATCATTGCTATCGTGAGCGTCACTTTCAACATTCGAACCTGTGAGGCAAAAAATCCTGTTATGAATGGAAACATTTGTGAGTCGCTTTATATGCATGTCTGATGACAGATGCTGAAAAAAAAATCATTAATTTTCTAAATGTTATTTCACCCCGGTGCTCTAGGGGCGCAATTACACCATAACTGGATGTAGTTTTAACTCCGGGACACCGGGTGTCGCCGGAGAGCATACAATTGTGTCATAACTGGATGTAGTTTTAACTCCGGGACACCGGGTGGTGCCGGAGAGTACCCGTAACAGTAACAGTAACATGCTGTGTTTAAGACACCGATTTTAGTTATAGCTGATAGACCAAAGATGACTCAATGATTAAAACACTGTACCCATGCATGAATGTTTAAAACATCATTAACTCAATGCTAATGTTAGTTATAGTTGATAAATCACATCAATAGCACATTGTATGTTTAAAGCATCATTGTATAACATTATAGCATCAAATATAGAGAAAAAATACTCACCGTTCTGCATTTTGATGAGGGAGAGAGATGATGAGATGCTGTGGTCTAAAAGTTCACTTTTATAATGCATTTCCCCTCGCCTCACACATATATATGTGATGGGTAAAAAATGGAGAAAAACACGCCTGTCCAATAGATGGCGCCATTGCACTACGCATTTTGGGGGCTTATCTCATGACCGACCATGGCCTTTTGGGGCCTACTGAATGCCGCTGACTTTATGTCAGATGCAGTAAAGGGGCGGGGACGTTGTGGCGCTTCAGCTGTGGTTTATAAACGACGTCTGGGAGGGGCTGACCGTCGAGGTCCCGGATGTCTGTAGTGAATGGGGGGTGAATACCCCGCGTATGTACTGCTGCGCGGACATCTCTCAGGGTGGAACAGCTGCACTTTAATTTTGTTGTAGCCGTCGTGCAGCTCGCACCATTTGAACAGCTTGTTTATGATTGAAAACATAATATCCAGCTGACTCAGATCTTGCCACTTGAACAAAAATTGCATTTCATACAGATTGTTATGCTCGTTAGGCAGGACGACCCCTGACCGATCTTCGGTGAGCTTTGTCTTGTCATCACAGCAGAATATGTAGACAGAATCATCCGGGTTCTTTTTAGTGTGGTCACCTACCACGCGGTACCGGACATTCGGGGTGACCCCGTCCCACTCTCCAACGTACAGAGGTTCTTGACCGCCGCTCTTCAGATCCTTCCACACAAAATTGTAAAATAATGCCCAGTCTTTTTTAGGAAATACAAGACATGCGTCTTCCCCGGGGTGAAACTCGCCCGCGCTGTCGGTGGTGTAGAGTATAACAACTTGAGTTGTTTTATGAAATCTGTACCCGATTACACGCTTGCTGTTCATCATAAATTCTCCTTTAGTCCATTCCGAAAGTTCATGGAGAAAGCTTGTCAAACGGACGTGCCCATAAGGTTTTCTCGGCGCCATAGGTAGACTGGTCATCAGACTGTCGAACGTCCTGCTGCGCAACCCCGCATCTGGGGTTTCAGGAGCTGATAATCCGTCCATGCTCATGTAGCTCATGTTTCTCTTTTTGCTGATAGCTGTAGAACAGACTGGCCCCATTTATATATATATACGCTGCTCTGGGATGTGGCAGGGTGGGAGGGGAATTTTCTGATAACAGCGACTTCAAAAGATAAAACCTTCTGTCAATAACATGATTTATTATACCGCATTCAAAAACAAAAAACCAACTGTCAAAACAAAAAACCTAATGTCAAAAAACCATCAAAACCAACTGTCAATCATATGATTTATTATGACAATAGGTCAAAAACCAACTGTCAAAAAACCATCAAAACCAACTGTCAATCATATGATTTATTATGACAATAGGTCAAAAACCTAATGTCAAAAAACCATCAAAACCAACTGTCAATCATATGATTTATTATGACAATAGGTCAAAAACCAACTGTCAAAAACCTAATGTCAATCACATGATTTATTAAACAGGAAGTCCCGCCTATACAGGAAGTCCCGCCTATACAGGAAGTCCCGCCTATACAGGAAGTCCCGCCTATACAGGAAGTCCCGCCTACACCGGAAGTCCCGCCTACACCGGAAGTCCCGCCCACACCGGAAGCCCCGCCTACACCGGAAGTCCCGCCTACACCGGAAGTCCCGCCCCCTATACCGGAAGCCCCGCCCACCTGTCAATCAATCAAATTTTGACATTTGGTGTAGTATATTAACTACTGTTATATTCATTATATTAGCCGTTATATTCATTATATTAGCCGTTATATTCATTATATTAGCCGTTATAGTCATTATATTAGCCGTTATATTCATTATATTAGCCGTTATATTCATTATATTAGCCTATATATACTCATTATATACTACTTAGCCTGTTAGTGATGTCTTGTTTATTTAATGTATGTTTAAATAAACCTGTCATGAAAATTACAGCCACTAAATGATTATATTTCAACAACGAATAAAAATAATTCGATTTAGAAGTTAATGCAAAAACTGCCTTATGTGAAGCTTATGAGTGTTGATTATTATATCTAAAAATAAATAGCAACTGAATTTAGGCTAATAGTTTGGGCTCTGTTGTTAATCTTTAATAGCTATATGTAAGTAAGGGCTCCCTATATAGTTTACAGCATTATCTTTAAGAAACTTTTAGTTATAATTTAATTCATTTAAGGACAGACACAATTTTTTTCATTAAACCACTGTTAAATAAAAATGAATAAAAAGCAATTTTGTAAAACTGCTGTACCGAATCCATACCGAACCGGGACTTCAAAACCGAGGTACATACTGAACTGTCAGTTTTGTGTACCGTTACACCCCTAATATATATATATACTGCTTTGAACATTCTTGTTATTTGGTGAAAATCACACGATCATCTCATGTGAACATGTCACTATCTGTCATTGTAGGAAGGTGGAGAAGTTTATGATAATATTTACCCAGACTCTCCACGCAGTTAGGAGTTTAACTGAGTTAAGCAGAAGCTTTATTCGAGGATGAGGAGGTCGGAGGGCAGTGTTGTCCTGATGGACATCAGCCTAAAATAGAGATAAGAGAGGCTTCTTCACAAACTTCTACAAGTTTTAGTCTGTAAGATTCTTCTGCAATGACGAATTGAGTGTTTAATCCTTTAAATAGCACATTTTCCTTTTGGACCAGGCCACAGTACATTTGTTTACAAAAGCCATAACCATCCTTGACTTAGTCATAAATCTTTGCTGATCATTATCTGCATTGCTTTTGCTCAAGCGCATTTTTTTTTTCTCTTTATCCAAGTTTACAATAATCCCAGGAGCATATGAAGCATGTTCAACTCAAATCCCGACCCCTGTCCCATCATGCTCTGTCCCCTGCAGTATCTTCATCTGGATTTCCGTGATGACCCGTTCTGTTCGGAGGAGATTGTTTCTGGGATTTGGAGAAATGCAAACCATGTGGATGCTGATACCACAGGCTTTCTCTCTCTCACACAGCATTCCCATCTCACCTGCAATCTTCTGAGGCTTTCATTTTGTTTTTTGAATTCCTTTTCTGTCTCTTGTTTTTGACAAATAACTATTGGTTTACAGTACCGGTCAAATGTTCACCAAAGATGTATTTATTTGATCAAAAATACAGTAAAAACTCTAATGTTGTGAAATAGTTTTACACTTTAAAATAGCTGTTTTTTGTTTTAATATCATTTTAAAATATTATTTATTCCTGTGATCAAAGCTGAATTTTTAGCATCATTACTCCAGTCTTCAGTGTCACATGACCCTTCAGAAATCATTCTGATATGATGATTTTGTGTTCAATTATCAATTATTATTGGTGCTCAATTATTAATAATGGTTCTTATTTTTCTTAATGTTGAAAACCATTTTTGCATGCTTAATATTTTTTGTGGAAATCTTGTAAATACATTTTTATATTATTTACATAAATATATATTTTAAATATATATATGTATAAATGTAATTATATATTAAATATAAATAATATAACTTAAAAGTATACATTCACAAATAGTTGTACAATTATTAAACATGCAAACAATTACATATTTTATATGTAATTGTTTGTACAAACAGACCATAAACACTTTTTAAATGTAAAAAAAACATATCCATTCATAAATAAAATCCAATTCTTGTACAATTCTTACATATACAGACCATTACATATATATATTTAAGAATATATGAACATATATTTGAATCATTAACAATTTTTAAATGTAAAAAATATCACTTTTCAATATGGTTTCATGTATTAACATCATAAATGAACATGGTTAACCATGAAAACAATTTATGCTTGATTTGATTTATTAGACATAATAGTGAAAATACACTCATTTGTCAAGGATAGCACAATAAAGTTTAAACAAATCTTATTTCCATTGTGGTCCTTGCTGTAAAGCACAACTTCACTCCTGGTGACAGGTTATAAAGGCTATTAAGATTACAACACAACATTACCAACACACACTTCCAAAATTTACATCACAATGAATTATCCACCTAAAAATATTAATACACTAATACAAATTCCTAAAGTGATATCCATTAGACTCTGCCTAGTATTATGACAATGTTTCTCTCAACATTTACTAATACATGATTAAAATAATATTAGTTAATGCATTACCCTAACTAATTAAACCTTGCAAAGTGTTACCTAAAAAATTATCAAATCATAAATAACATTCACAAATCCAGCTCCTAACGCTCAAAAATGAACTTTTATGAGTATTTAAAACTGTCATTTTTCTTTTGAGTTCTCAAAACGGACACATTTTAAGTAATCTGAAGTGTTTCAATGTTTTGAGTTTTATGAATTTAAATATAACCGAAACTGGGCTGGGATTTCTATTTCCCAGCATGCTTTGCCACGACACTCATTTGTGTGTGATTTGAGTTCTGAGAACTTGGCTCAAAGTTCATTAAAACAAACATTTCAAAAGCTGAAGTGATTTTCTTTTTTATATATAGTTAGAATATGTATAACTCAATGTTTTAACTAATTGAAAAGCTGAATAATCGTTCAAAATTGACTGATTAGTCGCCGATGTCAATAATCGATGATTATTCGATTAACTGTTCTAATAATCGTTAGATTAATCGATCATTAAAATAATCGCTTGTTGCAGCCCTAATCCGGAGTTGAACTGGACCTTGTTTATAAACCATCGCCGGCAAAATGCAGGGAACAAACAAAATCACTTGCACAACTCCGTTGCTGCTCCGGAAAAACAAACTCAATCCACCGTCCCATTAACGCTGGGTTCTTTGGGAAGCTGTGCAGAGTTGTCGTGCCCTGACAACCAAAAACACACTTCTTTGGTGACATTTTTGATTGAAGTCCTGTGACTGCAGTGTGCAGCCGATAACTTCCCTAAAGCCGAGCACAGTGCGTTAATGGGCGTGCGTTTGCTCTCTCGCTCTAGTCGCGCACGCGGTTAGGAAGAGTCCGTACGGCCCGTACAATGGCCCGTACAATTCCGCCCTTGTTGACGTCACTCGAAAAAAACTTTCCGAAACTTACGAGAAACCGGAAGGAGTATTTTTGCCACAGAAATACTCCATCAAACGTCCAACTTTTTTTTGTTGTGAAACTTTGTCCATGTTTAGCATGGGAATCCAAGTCTTTAACAGTGTAAAAATCTCACTATGCGTGAAACAGCATTTCACCCCCCCCCCCCCTTTAATGTTTTGTCATGCTAGTTTAGAAGAGTTTCTGTCATATTGGGTTATGACTTTGTTGGCTTTCCATCATGGTGACGAGTGGAGCATGAGCTTAGTTTGAAATCAGATACATCAAATGTATTATATACAGCAAGTGCTAATGCTATCAAAGCTTTGTGTAACCAATTAGCAAGCAAAGTTTCCACTACAAAAAAATTGAGATTACATGATATTTTAAGTTAAATGTATGAATTAGCTTACTCACATATTTCAAGTTCAGAGCAATTCAAATGTATGATTACAAAATAAAATTACTTAAACTTTACATTTCTTAACTGAATTTTTTTGAGTTTGGCCAACTTATTCGGGTTTACAGCGCATACAAACAAATGGATGGTAAATGAGTGGTGCTTACCTGTGCATAAATCTCAATTTGATCCAATTTAAATTTCTTATATATGAAAAGTGTCTTGTATAGCAATGAATCATTTCCCGTACCAACCTCCAAACATGGTCTAGTCTCATTTGGCCATCATGTTACTCTTTTCTACTCAGCTTAAGGAGAAGATCCGACATGTTTAGCGACCAAACATTGTCCGTCTTTGCTTTTACGCTCCTTTCAGAGACTGGATCTGAAATAGATGATGTATATAATACATTCAGAAAACACACTTTCATCAGTTGTTGTCTTACTAAAGGACTGCAAGCTTGAACCCTCCATGTTGAGTTTGGCATCAACAGTCAACAGTTGTTTTCTACCATGGGATCCGAATCCTCCTTTTATTGCTGAATGCTCTTTAGACCTCGGGTCTTCATCACACAACTTTTCTGCCTTGATTCTTCTCCTCTCTCCCCAACTAATAACAAACCAATCAATACATAGAGCACATTTAATGTCTTCATTCTCCTGCGCTACCTTGGGAGCCGACCTTTGCTGGGTTGACTCACAAGTGCCTTAAGTGAAAAATTAGTCTGGTATTGCGCCGTGGCCTTTGTGCGGATTTGGGAAAGGTTGGGCCGATTTCATAAGAATTCACAACAGTTTTTCCTCCACAAATCGTTGTTAATAAGTTTTCTGATGATCTTTCCCCTGAAGAGCGACTGATTGAACCGTCCGCACCTCTCCGATGGCTATTGATATTCTGCTGCTAAACTCAAACGCCGTCTGAGGAAATTAATGAATCTCACACAAGGTAGACGATCAGCCCGTTTCCTCGCGTTATCATCGGTAGGACGGTTTCTTTTCCATAATGTCATCCTGTGGCCTGTGAACCCATATTGATTTCACTCTCCAATGTTTCAGTCAGTCCAACACCAACCAAACCAAGTAAATCATGAAAGTTTCTTTAGTCCGTGTAGAAGAGGAAAAAACTCACAACTCTTCCTAAAGAGGTTATAGAGTACTCATACATTTGGGCAGAGCCGGCCCAAGGCATAAGCGAACTAAGCGGCTGCTTAGGGCCCCCAAGAGCACTTTATTGAAATCGCAAAATGGCCTTAAACAATTACTAGATAAACTGCACTTTTTTGGAAAAAGTTTTCTATATGCACGGATTGATTCTGACAGCGTTGCATGAGCTCGCAGCGGCATTGGCTGGACAGCATTCATTGGCTTGTTAAGGCCCGGGTATACTTCGGCCGTCCGCGTTCGTGCACCGCCCGCATGACGTAATTTTCGGCCGCACACCCTGTCCGCGCGCAGCCCAAATTTCGAGACCGCGTGGATGGTCCGCGTGCAACAGCGCATGCGCCAGCAGTACAGAAGAGTCCACTAGGTGGCAATACGCACAGTATTGAGCACAGTGTTCAGCCGTCGAAGAAGAGTGTGCAAAGACCGGTTTAAAAACAACACGCTTTAAAAAAGAGAGAAAAAAAACATGAAAAAAATGTACTGCGCATGCGTCGAACGCGATCATCCGCGCGCATCCGTTGTGTAGTATACTTTGAAAGACGCGCGGACAGGGCTGCGCGCGTGACGCGTCCGGGCGCGGTAAGTGAAGTATACCCGGGCCTTTAGCCAGGGTTCAAAGTCCTAATAATCACTCGTCAGCTGTTATGAATGGATGGATTTGAGAATGTGATATGGTTTAGTGCGAATATGTTGTCTGACAAGCTGCATGTTTTGGACAAAGTACAGCATAGCTTTGCGTTTCTGTTCACAGTAAATGCTAATCTGCAAGTGCTGTTTGAGTCGCTCAAAATTATAATTTGGGAACGCAACGCAACATGTAGCAATCATCTTCCCAAATTCGTAATGAGAATAATTTATAAATCGGTTGTCAACAAAAAGAAGCACTACGGTCTTCCTGCGTGTTTCTGCCAAAATACAAGCTGTTTAACGTTTGAAAGAAATCTATCAACATTTCTTAAATGTTTTTAAAAGAAGTCTCTTCTCACCAAGGCTGCATTTATTGGACCAAAAACACAGTAAAAACAGACAGTAATATTGTGAAATATTATTGCAATTTAATATAGCTGTTTTCTATGAGAATATATAGTAAATTGCAATATATTCCTGTGGTCAAAGCTGTATTTTCAGCATCATTACTCCAGTCTTCAGTGTCACATGATCCTTCAGATCATTCTAGTCATTCTGTGTTGAAAACAGTTTTTATCAAAGAATAAAAACTAGAATTATCTTTATTTATCAAAGAATCCTGGGGGAAAAATTGTGAGCATATTCAGCATAAGAGACTTCTTTTAAAATCATACATATCCCAGTCTGAACTGTAAAAATTTGAATATTAAAGTGCAAGTTAACATTTGACCACTCTTGTGGGTTTGCAACTGTTACAATTAAAAACCGTATAAGGGTAAAAACATGACAGACAGACATGATGTAAGCAACACAGCTGCAACTAATGAAATTGATAATGGTGTGCGAATTATCAAGAACTGACAATAGTCAATCGTACTGGTGGCACCATAAAGGCTTTGGCCGGCCCTGCATTTGGGTATTTTTTATGCATTTTGGTCATCTATCACTATAAGCTTCAGCGTTAACCCATTGTAAAACTTGGGGTCCGATCTGAGGGCACGGTGCAAGAGCACTTAGGGCATGTCCGAATCCACTTTTGCTAGTTTAACGACGGGAAAAACGATCGCTACACTGGTCTAAAAGGGTTGTCCCGAGTCTCTTCATGAGTCATGGGTGTGTTTTAAGCATAACGTGCAATACACCAATAAGAGTCTCATCTTCCATTCCCTTTAAAAGCCAGTTGCACTGCAGTTCCATTCACTATTTACATCCGAGCGGAAAGACTGAATGCTTCTCCAGAGAGGAATCCTTTTATTTTTTTAAATTTCGTTGTAATTTTCCTGGATTCCATTTTTTTTTTTTCATAAAATTTTTTGGGGACTCCATTTTAATGGTTCAATTAAATTTTAGTAATAAAAAAGATTAAGTGTAATATTGATTTAAGTGTAATTTCAATGTTTAATTAATTGATATCATTAAACTTATACAATTTAACAATTTATTAAAAGTTTAACAAAAATTACATGTTTAGGGCCCTATGATTTTTTTATTGTTGTTGTTGCTACCAAATTTAGTTTTTTTTATTTCTGGATGATATATAAGCATGTCTAAATTAAATTCATAAAACAAAATGTGTGTATATATATATATATATATATATATATATATATATATATATATATATATATATATATATATATATATATATATATATATATATATATATATATATATATATATATATATATATATATATACACACACGCGTCAGACACGCACTTAGGACTGCATGCGCATTAGCTTTGTCCAGGCTGAAAAATTCAGTTTTTTTTTGTCATGATTTGAGTATTTAGAAACAAAATTTATGAGACAGTTGTTGTCAGATTTCATTGGTGATTTCGGATATCAAATTTAATTGTAAGTTTGGCGAACAGTTTTGGAGAATTTTATGTTTCCCCTTTCAAAGAGATGGGAGCTGCACTTCCCCGAGAGGCGTTTCAAAGATGGCCGCTGAGTGAAATGACTCGTCTTAAATGGACTTTGACACTAGTCTATATCGTGATTTGATTTGATTTAAGTGCACTGACCTGCTTTTTTTAATCATCAAAAATTTGACATGAAATTTGTCGTTTTCTGCAGAAATCAAAGGTCCCTAGAAAAAGCCAACTAGAAAGACATTTAACAACTAATAATTAATGAACACACTTATCGTCATGATTGCTATCTTACCAGAGATGGAGAAAAGTCCTACTCCAGTAAGTAAACATGTTCCTGTCCCCCCAAAAAAATGGTACGCAAAAGCGTTTCCCTCCACGTTTTCTGCTGCGCATCATTTATTTTTACCACGCACGCACCAGTTATGTGCACACCTCCTGATTATTATAGTTAACTTTAGTTTGTTTCAAACATTCAAATGTTCTATCCTGAATCCTCTTATGAGGACATTTGAGGACAATCAAAGCCAAAAGCGAGTTTTACGCATCACCTTTGCCCCCTAAATGAACCCAAGAAGCCCCTTTCGAGTTCCCAACTGATCCAGGAGCTCATGCCCAGCTCACCGGCTCATTACTGGGGAGAAGGGATTTTTGGACGCTGCCCTGGCAACCTGGGATCGGAATGCGCATGAGAGAGAGACAGAGAGCAGGAGAGCGAGACAGCGATGCTGAGAAACAGACATCCTGAGAACCAGAGGGGGTCTGCGGTGTGGAGCCCGCTTAACAGCAGCGAACACGCCGCCCGCAGACAAGCCACATGCTTCTGTTGCAAGGAACTCGAGGAACGTCGCAAAAAAATGTCTGGAATTTCTGATGGGAATCTGATCAAGCTCACAGCTAGAGAGGAAGTCCTTCTTAAGAGGAGCTCTCTGAGCCTGTCCTGTGTGCTGTGTGTGCACTGAAGCGTTCTCGTCTGATCGCAGGAGCTGCTGTTTATATTGGTTACAAAGAGCATTTATTCATTCAAACAAGGGGCATTTTAACTTTACAAACAATCTCAAGATGCTGCCGATGTGAGAGCATTCGCCAAAACTAAGCAGTGTTTATGTGTTCATATATGCAATTTCACAGCAAACATAGCAATTCTAGGTGATTCTTTAAATGGGACCTACTGTATTATGCAAAAGGCACTGTTACATGGTGTTTGAACATAAATGTATTTCTGCAGTGTGGGTACACAACCACCTTATACTGGCAAAAAACCACCCACTCCTCTGTTTTTAACCCCCATAAATCATAAGCAGTGTCTCAGAATGAGCTGTTCACAGTTTCTATGCAATGTAACGTCACATTGCACAGGCCCCGCCCACAACATTTACGCATTTGGCAGACGCTTTCATCCAAAGCATTGCATTCAAGATACACATTTTACATTTTGTCAGTTCTTGCTTTCCCTGGGAATCGAACCCATGACCTTGGCGTTGCTAGAGTTGCTTAGCGTTGCTAACGCCATGCTCTACTGTTTGAGCTACAGGAGAGCTACAGGAAAGCTACAGTGTGGGTCACAACTGCACAGCAGCTGTCAGCAGCACAACTGCTGACAGACTCCGCCCCATTTAAGCATAATAAGACGTGAAAGAGAACTTGGTTTAATACTCACGGGTCTGTCAACCGTCTGACATCCAGCTTTCTGTGCGCATGCTTCAGGTGTGTGCGCTCAGAAATCCATATATAAGAAGTTTAGACAGATATGGCTTTAAAACACATACAGATAATAAACTTTCATGATGATGAAGAACTGCAATTGTAACGGAGGTCAGCTAATAGTTGCTGTGCGAGTAAACCTCACTCCTCTGATCTCAAAAGACGCTCTAGCGACTGACGCTAGAGGTTGCAGCCTTTAGAGATGGTGGTCCAGTGGGTTAAACCATGGAACTGATATGCAGAAGGTTGCTGGTTCGATCCCAGTGGTCACAGTGTGTCCTTGAGCAAGGCACTTTACTCCATGTTGCTCCAGGGGGATTGTCCCTGTAATAAGGGCACTGTAAGTCACTTTGGATAAAAGCGTCTGCCAAATGCATAAATGTAAATGAAATGTAACTTTAGCCTCTTTGTTAGAGCGTCCGACTCTCATGCTGGCGGACCCGGGTTCGAGTCACGCTTGGAGCGGGGCGGTTCGAACAGGAGGGGTTACACAATGTCATGTGAGCATGGCAGCAATAGACGATAGTCAAAACCAAACAGATTGGCAGAGTATCCGAGGCACAAGCTGTATAGGCTCCGCCCTTTTCTGGATAGGGGGGCGGGGAGCTGCAGCTCATTTGCATTTAATGATACAGGCACAAAAACAGCATGTTTTCCTTCCACTCAAAAATGGGCATTTACAACGTGGTATAATAAATAATCTGTGAGGTATTTTGAGCTGAAACTTCTGAAACATTCTGGGGACACCTGAAATTTATATTACATCTTGTAAAAAGGAGCATAATACGTCCCATTTAAAGCCACACTATGTAACTTTTCCGTCCACTAGAGGTCGCCTGTTCAAAACAAAGGCGTAGCTTGATGACGCCACATTTGAGCGCAGAATCTTGGGACATGTGGTCTTCACCTCAGGACTTGAGCAGAAATCATGTTCATGGATGTGATTATTAGCGTTACTGTAGTATGAAGCAAAAGCAGGACCGAGTGTTGTGGAGCTGAACAAGGCCGCAGGAGCGATTGTAAATGAGAAGAGCGGCGGGACTTTTATTATGCCACAGTCGCCAGCACCACTTCCGCTTTTCCGGTCATGAGTATGAGGTAACGCAGCTCTGATTATCATATTAGACACATCTGAGTGTGTTGATGATGTTATGACGTTACTCTGTGCGTTCTCTCGGCGGCTGCTATGACACTTGTTCACACTGCAGTGAGAGTAAAGCGTTTCTGCAAAATAAAAGTGGAAACCGAGGGGAACGCAGATATGATGTCATCAACAGGCGACTCCCTCACATGTCCCGGTTCCTCGGTTAAAATAGCAATTTCTCACGATTTACAAATACAGTAGTTGGAATCCATTCATCCATCTTCCATCCATCTTCTTCCGCTTTATCCGGGGCCGGGTCATGGGGGCAGCAGTCTAAGCAGAGATGCCCAGACTTTCCTCTCCCTAAACACTTCCTCTAGCTCTTCCGGGAGGACACCGGGGCGTTCCCAGGCCAGCCGGGAGACATAGTCCCTCCAGCGTGTCCTTGGTCTTCCCCGGGGCCTCCTCCCGGTTGGACATGCCCAAAACACCTTCCCGGGAAGGCGTTCAGGAGGCATCCGGAACAGATGCCCGAGCCACCTTAGCTGTCCCCTCTCGATGTGGAGGAGCAGCAGCTCTACTCCGAGTTCCTCCCGAGTGACTGAGCTTCTCACCCTATCTCTAAGGGAGCGCCCAGCCACCCTCCGGAGAAAGCTCATTTCGGCCGCCTGTATCCGGGATCTTGTCCTTTCGGTCATGACCCAAAGCTCATGACCATAGGTGAGAGTAGGAACGTAGATTGACCGGTAAATCGAGAGCTTCGCTTTACGGCTTAGCGCTTTCTTCAGACCGGTACATCGACCGCATTACTGCAGAAGCTGCACCGATCCGTCTGCCAATCTCCCGTTCCATCCTCCCCTCACTCGTGAACAAGACCCCTAGATACTTAAACTCCTCCACTTGAGGCAGGAACTCTCCACCAACCTGAAGTGGGCAAGCCACCCTTTTCCGACTGAGGACCATGGTCTCGGATTTGGAGGTGCTGATCCCCATCCCAGCCGCTTCACACTCGGCTGCAAACTGTCCCAGTGCATGCTGAAGGTCCTGGTTAGAAGGGGCCAACACGACAACGTCATCCACAAAGAGCAGAGACGAAACCGTGTGGTCCCCAAACCTGACACCTTCCGGCCCTTGGCTGCGCCTAGAAATTCTGTCCATAAAAATTATGAACAGAACCGGCGACAAAGGGCAGCCCTGCCGGAGTCCAACATGCACCGGGAACAAGTCTGACTTACTGCCGGCAATGCGGACCAAACTCCTGCTTCGGTCATACAGGGACCGGACAGCCCTCAGCAAAGGACTCCGGACCCCATATTCCCAGAGCACCCTCCACAGGACGCCGCGAGGGACACAGTCAAATGCCTTCTCCAATTCCACAAAACAAATGTGGACTGGTTGGGCAAACTCCCATGAACCCTCCAGCACCCTGTAGAGGGTATAGAGCTGGTCCAGTGTTCCACGACCGGGACGAAAACCACACTGTTCCTCCTGAATCCGAGGTTCCACTATCGGCCGAATTCTCCTCTCCAGTACCCTGGCATAGACTTTCCCGGGGAGGCTGAGAAGTGTGATCCCCCTCTAGTTGGAACACACCCTCCGGTCCCCCTTCTTAAAAAGAGGGACCACCACCCCGGTCTGCCATCCCAGAGGCACTGTCCCCGACCGCCAGGCGATGCTGCAGAGGCGTGTCAGCCAAGACAGCCCCACAACATCCAGAGACTTGAGGTACTCAGGGCGGATCTCATCCACCCCTGGTGCCTTGCCACCAAGGAGTTTCTTGACCACCTCGGTGACTTCAGCTTGGGTGATGGACGAGTCCTCCTCTGAACCCCCAGCCTCTGCTTCCTCAATGGAAGACGTGACGGCGGGATTGAGGAAACATAGTTGGAAACATTTTGGATATAGTAAGTACTCAACTGAACAAAATATATAACACTGGCCTAGTGGTATTTGGATATTTTACTAAATATTTTTTACATAGTGCACCTTTAAGAGAACTTTTAATTTTTTTAAAGAAAAATTTTTTATTGGAAAAAAAAAGCTCTTTAAAGGTATAGTTCACCCAAAAATGAAAATTAGCCCATGATTTACTCACCCTCAAGTCATCCTAGGTGTCTATGACATTCTTCATTTAGACAAATAAAATCTTTGTTATATTAAAAAAGTTCTGGCTAATCCAAGCTTTATAATAGCAATGAATGGTTGCTCTGTTTTTGAAGTCCATCTGTCCATCAAACAACATGCTCCACACGGCTCCGGGGGGTTAATAAAGGCCTTCTGAAGCGAATCGATGTGTTTGTGTAAGAAAAATATCCATATTTAAAACTTTATCAAGTTAAGTTCCAGCCGATTGCCTTCCGTGGAAAAGTGTTGAAAGTGCCTTTGTGCTATTCAAGATGCGTACGAGACGTCTGACGAGCGTACCTGGTAACATCAAGGGGGTAATCCAGCACCCGGAAAGCGTACCTTCCGTAGGGGCAGCCATTGCTAACCAAGCCATCACCTGCTGTTAGCATCCCATTGACTCCCATTAATTTTGGCGTCACTTTGAGAGCGAATAACTTTACATCTGAGACGTTTAAAGAATCCATTTGTCCATTGTTTATTTCTAAAGAAACACGACAATGTATAAAAGGCTCCATTACCTTGTATCTTACACTATCGCCCCGTAGAAGACGTTTTTGTAAAAATAGGCTAACGATTGCGTCATAAGAAATTACCGTATATACCCGTATAGACAGGATGCATTAACTTAAAATGGCGTACTGGTGTTAAATTTTAAAATAAAATAAATATGCAAAATGACAAAATAATTATTCAGATTACTAACCAAAAGTTGCCCCTGCTCACGCTCTCCGTCTCTGCAAGATTCAACTACTAGAAGACTAGTAGTGAGTGAGTAGTGCTCACGTCACATCTGCGTCATCAAGCTCAGTCTGAGGCTGCGCTGTACATCAGCCATCAGGAAGTGAGTGCTTCTAATTGACTTCACTTTTCTGCGTTGAAGTCTATGGGGTCGCCGTGTCCATTTCTTTTACTGTCTATGGGTAACGCAAGCATTTTGATCGGCAGAGGCACCATCAAAACACTTTTTCAATAAATTGAATACGGAAGGCGATTGGCCGACACTTAACTTTATAAAGTTTTAAATATGGATATTTTTCTTACACAAACACATCGATTCGCTTCAGAAGGCCTTTATTAACACCCCAGAGCCGTGTGGAGCAGTTATATGATGGACAGATGCATTTTTTTATGAAAGAGCAACAATTATTGCCATTATGCAGCTTGGATTAGCTCGTCTGAAAGAAGAATGTCATATACATCTAGGATGCCTTGAGGGTGAGTAAATCATGGGCTAATTTTCATTTTTGGGTGTACCAAAAATAAAAAAGTCTGGGAATGATAAACACCAATGAAAACTCTCTTATATTTGAGCTTCTTTGCATCCTGGGATGCTTTTAAACATACAGTACAATGGGTTGTGTTAATATGAAGGAATTTTCTATTTAGATTTTTCACAGGTGTTTTCCCCATATTTTGAATTATATACTTGTGTTGTGTTTTAAGGCAAAATACAATGTTTGTAAACTTACAGAAATGTACCAGTATACCTTTTCTGTTTTTCAGCTGATTGTTTTCTTACAGTGTGTACACTCACCTGTGTTGCATAATTGATGATGGTTTCAAAAATCACAGAAATCAATTAGAAATCATCATATGTAGGCACAATTTCTATTCGTCTACCAGGCAACTTTTAAGCATCTCATGAGAAACGTTGGTTATTTGATTTCGATGGTCTTCGAATGTCTTCTCTTTAGATATTCTACTAACTATAAGTAAGTTTGCAACTACATCAGCTAACTCTCATTCGAGTATTAGTAGTAGACTAGTAGACCGTGTAGACTAGTAGACAAGTGGAGGAGTTTAAGTATCTAGGGGTCTTGTTCACGAGTGAGGGGAGGATGGAACGGGAGATTGACAGACGGATCGGTGCAGCTTCTGCAGTAATGCGGTCGATGTACCGGTCTGTCGTGGTGAAGAAAGAGCTAAGCCGTAAGGCGAAGCTCTCGATTTACCGGTCAATCTACGTTCCTACTCTCACCTATGGTCATGAGCTTTGGGTCATGACCGAAAGGACAAGATCCCGGATACAGGCGGTCGAAATGAGCTTTCTGGGTGCTCCCTTAGAGATAGGGTGAGAAGCTCAGTCACTCGGGAGGAACTCGGAGTAGAGCCGCTGCTCCTCCACATCGAGAGGGGACAGCTGAGGTGGCTCGGGCATCTGTTCCGGATGCCTCCTGAACGCCTTCCCGGGAAGGTGTTTCGGGCATGTCCAACCGGGAGGAGGCCCCGGGGAAGACCAAGGACACGCTGGAGGGACTATGTCTCCCGGCTGGCCTGGGAACGCCTCGGTGTCCCCCCGGAAGAGCTAGAGGAAGTGTCTAGGGAGAGGAAAGTCTGGGCATCTCTGCTTAGACTGCTGCCCCCGCGACCCGGCCCCGGATAAAGCGGAAGAAGATGGATGAATGGATAGTAGACCGTTAGGTTAGGGTTTGGGTTAGTAGAATAACTTGATTGCAAAGTAACTTATAGTAAGTAGAATGTCTAAAGTGGACCATCGAAATAAAGTGTTACCAAAATGTCGGATTTTAGGATGATGAAAAGTGAAGCATTTCAATAATCTTACTATAACTTGTGTACTGTACAGCCTTCTGCCATGCTAAAAATGTACAGTCAAAAAAGGCAGCCATATCTCTCATCAAAAGACCATCTGATGACAAGCTCCATCAGCAAATGTATTTTAAACTGATGTTATGTGATGATAACACACGCAGGTGCCGCTGATGCCTGTCACTGTTAAAGCTGCCTACAGATGGATGGTTTTCTGCAGGCGTAATGACTCTTTATGGATCTGAGCACATGAGCACGTCATTCATATTCAGTTTATACATTAACATGTTCAAAAACTACAGCGTCTATGTTCATTTTAAATGTGCGCACAAGATTGCAGGTGGCGCTATTGAACAGCGAGAAGGAAACGGAGAGATGACAGAAGAGAATGAAGGCTTGGCTCATGAATATTAATAGGTCATGTTACTTGACTTGGATTTCTTACTCTTTCATCATTACATTAACATTAAACGGCAATGATCTCTGATTACACAGCAGACAGTAAATTACAGCAATTCAAACTATATCTCTGTAAAAGGCTTAATATTTTATGAAACATGGCTATAATAAATATAAAATGCAAAACAAATTGATGATTAAATTGAAACTTAAATTGAAAAAAACAAAAAACAAAAAAACAATATAGGTCTATAGTAGCTATAAACCGTTTTAGTGTCATTTAAAAAATATATAATCAATATTTGGCTTTGTTGATTTACTAATATATATAATTTACATTATAGTGTTGTAAATACACAGATAAAAATCTATAAATGTACATACAGTATGTAAAGTCATTTTTAATTAAAATGTTATAAAACTATATATATATATATATATATATATATATATATATATATATATATATATATATATATATTTTTTTTTTTTTTGGACAAAAAAAATCGTAAGCTATAATTATTTTGTGACAACTTCTTATAATGAAAGTTTGTGAATCAGCAATTTGGCATTGCTGATATTTTTTAAGTTCTTGACCTATAGCTATTGCACTGAATGAATATATATATATACATACTGTAAATGTACACACACACACACACACACACACACACACACACACACACACACACACACACACACACACACACACACACACACACACACACACACACACACACACACACACACACACACACACACACACACACACACACACACACACACACACACACACACACACACACACACAAACACACACCTACAACAGCTACATACACTCAAAAAAATGATTTAATGACGCTGTTCACTTTATTTAAGCAATTCATCTTGATTTAACACAATTATATCAGGTTTCTGGTTCAAATGTGATTGCTTTATGTTAAATTGACTTGAAACAGTTACTCTTTGACTGTTTTTATTTTGAAATAACCCAAACAAACAGGACTTTCACGTCCCATCATGCTTTGCAAAGGGGCTGAATTCAGAGAGTAAATGTTTAAAGTGTCATTTTTAACAATATGAGTAAATGGAGAGACTTTTTGTTGGGGGGTTACCATTGTGGTGAAGTGTAGAGCATGTGCTTGGGTTGAGGACCTGCTATATATTCTACACTGAAAAAAGTAAGATTTACTTAATATTTATTAAGTTTTCGCACACATAAAGTAATTAGTACTTAAAGTAAATTTCACATTATTAAGGAAACTCTACTTAACTAAGTTAAGTAAAAATAACAAAGAGAATAAGTCATTTTAACGTGGCCTGTAAAAGGTTGAGTAATTTCTACTTAGTTGAATTTTCCTTAGCAATACATTTTACTCAAAAAATATAATATTGAATTAAACCATACTTTTCAAGTGAATGCTTTATTTAGAAATAAATAGTAAATAACACAATATAAATATTGTGTAGACAACAAATCTACATATTAGATGTAACGCGACACCTGAACACAGAGACCTCAATACTTGGTACACAATACACAGTGACAGTAACATCAACCCGAGTATGAATGTGTCATTTTGAGTAGAAAATGGACTCCAGATGTCACAAAATGGCAAGTTACTAAACCTACCAACAAAATAAATGATAAAACAGTGTAAATGCTGCTGGAAAACAGTGCAAAAAAAAAAAAAACTCCTTAATTATTCAATCCACAGTGCATGATGGGAACACCAGTATCAGAGAAGTTGAGTAGTTTTACTTCATTTTATAATGATGATATTTATGCTTTAAATTCTACATGCTTAAATTGAGTACTACACTCTAAAAAATGCTAGGTTAAAAATAACCCAAGTTGGGTTGAAAATGGACTAACCCAGCAATTGGGTTGTTTTAAGCAAACATTTAATCCAACTGCTGGGTTAGTCCATTTTCAACCCAACTTGGGTTATTTTTTTAGAGTGTAATATAGAATTTACTCAACAAGGTTTACTCAACTATGTTCAGGAAACATTCACAGAATATGTCAAATGAAACTGGTGTGATCTCTTTCAGTTTGGATGAATTTAACCCATCAGTGCAATTAACCCAGTTTAAGTTCAAATAAATCAGTTCAACTGTGTGGAAATGGGTGTCATAACTTTATTAAGTTAGACCAACAAGCTATTTTTTGAGTGTACATACACACATTTCCACAAATGTAAATAGCTATAATTCTTTTTTGTCCACATTCATTACTCTAGATCAGACAATTAGACACGTGTGTTGTGTGTGTGTGTGTTTGCACAGGCTGCTAGATAGTGTCAGGCTGTTCTTGCATGTTTCATGTGTTTGTAGACACTTTGCACATTGATTGTGTGTTTTCGTTGGCAGGTGTGTTATTGTGGCGTGATGTCGTGCCTGAGGCTGCAGTGTATTCACTTATTGTGATTCAGGCGAGAAAGGGAGAAGAGGACAAAGATCTGACATCCCATCTAAACAGACGAGGTGCATCTGATGTCTAATGACTCACAGCAGCTGCTGCCGTGTCTAGTTTACTCTGAGCTAATGCTGTAGAGACCGTTTCACACTGTTCACATGATCTTATCCACTGTGTGCGGGATTCAGATCTCAATATGAACTCAGACACTTCTCATAAAATGATCCCGGCTGCTATCCATCAGTGCTATTTTAATACTATCATATATATATATATATTTATATTATATTTATATTTATATATATAACATATTTTGAATTAGATTTTATTTTTATTTTTGGTAAAGTTTTAGTCAATTTGTTGTGTTTTTGTCATTTGTATTAGTTTTTGTTTTATTAGTTTTGAATATATGTATATACAAACTGTATATGTACACACACACACCTACAACAACTACATATTTACATACACACATTTCCATAAATGTAAATAGCTATAATAGCTAAATACCTATAATTATTTTGTCCACATTCATTACTCTAGATCTATATATACATACACTCACCTAAAGGATTATTAGGAACACCATACTAATACTGTGTTTGACCCCCTTTCGCCTTCAGAACTGCCTTAATTCTACGTGGCATTGATTCAACAAGGTGCTGAAAGCATTCTTTAGAAATGTTGGCCCATATTGATAGGATAGCATCTTGCAGTTGATGGAGATTTGTGGGATGCACATCCAGGGCATGAAGCTCCCGTTCCACCACATCCCAAAGATGCTCTATTGGGTTGAGATCTGGTGACTGTGGGGGCCATTTTAGTCCAGTGAACTCATTGTCATGTTCAAGAAACCAATTTGAAATGATTTGAGCTTTGTGACATGGTGCATTATCCTGCTGGAAGTAGCCATCAGAGGATGGGGACATGCTGGTCATAAAGGGATGGACATGGTCAGAAATTCATGGTGCCTCTTTCATAGGCCGTGGCATTTAAACGATGCCCAATTGGCACTAAGGGGCCTAAAGTGTGCCAAGAAAACATCCCCCACACCATTACACAACCACCACCAGCCTGCACAGTGATAACAAGGCATGATGGATCCATGTTCTCATTCTGTTTACGCCAAATTCTGACTCTACCATCTGAATGTCTCAACAGAAAGAGACTCATCAGACCAGGCAACATTTTTCCAGTCTTCAACTGTCCAATTTTGGTGAGCTGGTACAAATTGTAGCCTCTTTTTCCTATTTGTAGTGGAGATGAGTGGTACCCGGTGGGGTCTTCTGCTGTTGTAGCCCATCCGCCTCAAGGTTGTGCGTGTTATGGCTTCACAAATGCTTTGCTGCATACCTCGGTTGTAACGAGTGGTTATTTCAGTCAAAGTTGCTCTTCTATCAGCTTGAATCAGTCGGCCCATTCTCCTCTGACCTCTAGCATCAACAAGGCATTTTCGCCCACAGGACTGCCGCATACTGGATGTTTTTCCCTTTTCACACCATTCTTTGTAAACCCTAGAAATGGTTGTGCGTGAAAATCCCAGTAACTGAGCAGATTGTGAAATACTCAGACCGGCCCGTCTGGCACCAACAACCATGCCACGCTCAAAATTGCTTAAATCACCTTTCTTTCCCATTCCAACATTCAGTTTGGAGTTCAGGAGATTGTCTTGACCAGGACCACACCCCTAAATGCATTGAAGCAACTGCCATGTGATTGGTTGATTAGATAATTGCATTCATGAGAAATTGAACAGGTGTTCCTAATAATCCTTTAGGTGAGTGAGTGTGTGTGTGTGTATATATATATATATATATATATATATATAAACACTTTACCATAAGTTATAATGCATTATATCTTCTCATAAATAATTGCAACCAAAGTTAAAATGCATTATAATATTTGTAGATTCCTTGTTACATCTTTAATGTGTTTTTGGGGATGTGTTTTAATGCATTACATTTTCTAAAGGTGTAGCAATGAATAAATATGTATTTTAATGTATTATAACTGTGGTTACAATTATTCATGAGACGATAAAATGCATTATAAGGTGCATTAAGGCATAATTAATGCATTAAAATACATTTATAATGCATTATCAAGGCTTCAAGGAACATGTTATCAAGTTTATTTTATTTCAAGTAACAAAAGTTTCTAATAAAATATCTTTATATTCTTACTGTATGTCAACAATTGTCTCACTTGTTTCTATTTTTATACAAGAAATACCTGAGATAAATGAAACTAAAAGGTGAAAATTTTTAATCTATAAAACATATCCTTGAACACATACATTTTAACTTAAAATCTTTAACCTAAAAGTATACAATTGCTCCATTAGATTGCATCATGGGAACCCACAGTAAACATCTCAAAGCATCTGCTCGTTCACAGTTTAGGCGGCTCACGTCACGCTGCTGAAAGCACTAATCAAAAGCATGCACTTTTTGAATCATGAGCTGTAAAATATGGCTATAAAAGTGTAAACTGTGGAGCTAATGTTGCTCTTTACTCTGTCTCTTTCAATGAATGCATTGCCGGCGCGAGCACGGGGTGCTGCATGGAGGCGGCAGGTGTCTGATGCTTTTCAGCGCAGTGTTCAGTCAAAGGCTTGTGTGTTCTTAAACCCAACTGTGTGTGTATGCATTTCTGTCCTCGCCGAGTCCCACCGGACAGCAAAAGATTTTTCCTGTAAAGCTGTAGACTGATGCACAATGATGTATGAGCAGCAGTGCACACCGCACATCAAAAGCTGCACATTCATCAACGTCCTGTTGGACAAAGAGCTGCACAAATAATATTAAAATAATAATATTAAACACAAAACAGAATCACATTCAATGCACAAAGTATCCCATGCACTGCACCTACTTGTGACTATATTTAACACCATCATATGTAAAGTGGCAGATTATTGCAGCCACTGAAAAGGCACGTTCTCCTCTCAGTTTGAGATGCGTCCTGGGAACAATCAACCATGGTTGATCAGAGGTATCTGGATGTATGATGAAAGAAGATTAGAAATAGGCTATGTGGAGGCCTTTATAAACATACAATAATGCTCTAAACGGGATACGATATTTGACTGAAGAGAGACCAGCACTGGCAAAATATGTTCCCTTTTCTTTGTTGCAGTCAAAATTCTAGTGGCAGCACTTTGAACAAGCTGGAGACTTGACAGTAAAGACTGTGAGACACCCAATACATTACAATAAGTCTGGATGAGATGAAAGCATGCATTACAAACTCCAAGTCTTTGGATGTTCATCAAATGTCAATGCAGAATCAAAAGTGACACCTAAAGTTATAGCATGTGTATGAAGGCCAGATAGAAGAGGCCATTACTATCAAATCTTTTGATCATTTAAAATATAATTGGCCTTTGTTGACTACATTCTAAATAAATGATTCTGGAGTTTTGTTTTGAAGAAAGTTATTTAATTTTTTTGTAGAAAGTGAATTGCTTTCTTTACAGTGAATCTTGTTTTGTATAAATTGTATCTTAATTTTAATTATTTAACTTTTTAGCATGAGACTACTTTCAAACTACTTTAAATTTTTGTCTTGTTTCTAGTCTAAATATTTAAAGGTCCCGTTCTTCGTGTTTTTTTGAAGCTTTGATTGTGTTTACAGTGTGCAATATAACATGTGTTCATGTTTCGCGTGTAAAAAAACAGTATTTTTCACACAATTTACTCATCTGTACACCGCTGTTTACACTGTCCTAAAAACGGCTGATGAGTTCCTTGTTCTATGAAGTCCCTCCTTCAGAAATACGTAACGAGTTCTGATTGTGCCAGCGGTTCCTGTGTTGTGATTCGACAGCAGCTTAGCGCAAGTTGTACGGAAAGGTCACGCCTCTTAACGGGAGATGTATGCGCTTAATGATCTCTACAGCGTCCTTGGGAAAGCCAAACAAAGGTGATTTGACTCTGGGATGAAAATAACAGCGTCTCGACGACATGGCGACAAACACACTCAAGCTACAGTTCCTTTTCTCCACGCGACACTTCCTCTTCTCCACGTGGGACAGCAACAAGACCACGCCCCTTTTTTCGCGTATTCTTGTGGGCGGAGGTTAGTCTGTTCTACTGACTGACGTAATTAATGAAGGAAGTACCAGGATGTAGTCCAAGCCGGCCGTTCGCTGTAGGCTTTGAAAGGGAACTTCTGTTAAATAAAATATCTCGCTTGGCATTGAACTTTGAGCTTTATAATTTTACAGGTATTATTTATGCTCTAACAGCAACATTACACACTAACTAAAGTTTGAACAATGGGATCACGAAGAACGGGACCTTTAAACATTCTTAAATCAAGATGCATTTACTAGATAAGTACAATATATAATATATGTCCTCTGTCCTGTTGCTCTCTGTCACATAGGCCTACCTGAAGCTTATTCATTATGCAGCTCATTATGTTCTTTTGTACTCTCCGGTGATAGCCATCATTATTCATTAAATATCACGCCTCCTCGCATACAGGCTTTGTTTAGAAAAACTGTCTTACAAATTTTAAATCAGAGTATTGTTTTATGTGAATGAATAGGTTCAATGATTCTCACATCAGTTTGAAGCAAAATCTCTAGGCAAATACACCCATTATTCAAAAGTCTTGTGGACACATATCTATTGTGTGTTTTGAGGCCTTAATTTAAAAAAAAAAATTGTTTTCTCAAAAACCATGCACAAACATTTTTCTCTCAAAAATACAAGCATGCACATACATGTTGCTCACATATTATGGTAGCCCAGTTTGTGCTGAATACAGTGTAATTACACTTTTGCTATATATTTTGTTTATAAGCAACTGAAAAAAACACAAATGTCAGAGGATGTCAAAACTCCTAAAGGGCCCCAAAACAGCTCAGACTCCTAGGGGTTAACTTATACATGCTTCCACTTGGTAATATAATTAGGAAATATAAGATTTATTTTAATTTCTATGCTGATGATTCCCAGTTGTACCTTCCGTTGAAATCTAGATATTCTCTGCAGCCTCTCTTGGACTGTCTTGAGGATATTAAATGCTGGATGGCAAATAACTTCCTCCAGCTTAACAATGAGAAATCTGATTATCTTTGGTCCCTCCAAAACCAGAAACTCTAAAGTTAGTTACTTAAACAATCTTACTCCATATGTTAAGTCACATGCAAAAAATGTAGGTGTTATTTTTGATTCTGAGCTTTGTCTTGAAAAACAAATTAGCTCAGTTGTTAAAAACAGCTACTATCAATTGAGAATCATTTCCTTTCAAGATTTGGAGAAAGTTATTCATGCATTATTCAGTTGGGTTGATTTAAGCAAACATTTAACCCAACCGCTGAGTTAAAACAACCCATTCACTGGGTTTAAACAACCCAATTGCTGGGTTAGTCTATTTTCAACCCAACTTGGGTTGTTTTCAACCCAGTATTTTTAGAGTGTGCACTGTAAACCCTAACACTCAAAATAATGAATTGGTTTGAGTAGAGCCAACTCAAATTAAACTAATTAACTTTTATGAGTATTTTGAACTTTCTTTTGAGTTCTCAAAACAGACACATTTTAAGTAATCTGAATTGTTTCATTGTTTTGAGTTTTATGAACTTGTTTCTTTAAATTTAGACTAACTCATATTTAACCAAATCTGGGCTGGGATTTCTATTTCTCAGCATGCTTTGCCATGACACTCACAGGGTTTCGGCAGGTTTCACCAAGTACAATTTAAGACTTTTTAAGACCTTTTTAAGACCATGATGAATTAAATTTAAGACCTATATCACGCAATAAAAAAACGTACAAAGGAAATACAGAATCACAAAATTACTTGCAAAGCAAAATAATTAATTTATTAGTATTAGTAAACGTACACTTCCTCATAGCTCAATCCCACCAGGATTGGAAAAAAAGAAATTCACACAAATGTATATATATAATTTATTTATTTATTTAAACTTATTTTGTGGTGGTCATTTCCAGAATTTTTTTTTTCATAATTAGGATACCACATTTACCATATTATTATGTTAGATGCACAATAGTCACACATGAAAGTAAAAGGTCCATCTATCTAGCTTTAATAACATGATCGCTTAAAGTGGGAATTATGACCAAAATCTTACAAATAAACCACATAAATAAGCAATTGCTTAATGTAAGTAAAAAGTTATCAAAGTAATCAAGTAAAGGGTGTGTATTTGAGTGTATTTAATCGTATTTGTGTGTGTATGTATTTAATCGTTAGGGGCAATACGCCTAGAACTAGAACACATTTGCGCGAGCGCTGACAGGCGGCAAACGCGTGCACAGAATCCACAGTCTGACATCGGTCAGTATCAGTAACAAACTGAGTTTGTGGTTAATAAACTCTTTCTTAGTGCTATCAGGCATATCATACTTTTATTTGGTCATTATGCGAGATGGCAGGTGAGAAAGATTCGATAAGTTCTTACTATAAGAACTGGAGGACTGTTAGCTGAAGAATAAAATCAGTTTGATGTGTCTGAGGCATGGGCGTCGGAAGCAACAAAAATGTGGGTGGGTCCTCAGAAATTTTTTAATGGAGTAGATGCCAATTACATTAAGTACAAATATACCACTTTGCTTGCTAAACGTATAGTTCGGAAAGACAAAATTGGAAAAAGATGGAAATCGCCATTATCATTGAGAGTGGCAGTAGTGTAGGGGTAGGATACACAGCATCTAAGAATTTCACCTACTGTTGCACTTGTGCATATGGTAGAGTGACAATAAAGTGATTTGATTTGATTTGATTTGATCTAGTTTTGACACAAATCGACCCGCGGTTCGAGTCCGCCTTTCGCCGAACTCAATCTTCTCCCTTTTCCCATCACATATCAGATCGGAAAGGCATTTATTTTCAATAAAAATTAAGAAAATATTAGAAAAGTGGAAATAAAGCATCTAACGTGTTTAATAATAAGTGTTTATCGATTAGGGGTAGGTAAATAGACGTGCTGAATGTTAGAGACGATAAAAGTGAGTGGGTCCAATATCATTGATCGTAAAAAGTGGGTGGGTCTTGTCCCACCCGCAAACAATGGTTCCGACGCCCATGGTCTGAGGTACAATCCGAAAGAGATCTACCATATGCACTCTACCATATGCACAATCGCGCCAATAACATGAAAGCTGATTGGCTGCAATATAAGATACATGTTGGTCTCATTTGTAGTTGCAATACAGAGAACTATAGTTGGACAAGCGAAAGAAAGAACTACAACACCCCAGAATAAACGCACACACACTAAAGCGCCGCAGGAGCATTTCAATGAGCAATAGAGCTAGCATTATGGACGTAGGAAAATTAAGACCTGTTTAAAATGATTTAAGACCTACACTCAATACTTCAGCGAATTAAAGACTTTTTAAGGCCTAAAATTTAGATTTTGAAATGTTAGACTTTTTAAGACCCCACGGGAACCCTGACTCAAAAGGGACAGTAAATGCAAAAATTAAGTGTTATATATTTTTTTTGTGTGTGTGCAAGATTAATGTTAAGTACATTTTAAATGTATTATATTCAGCCAGTACTGTGCTAATGCTACCAAAGCTTTGTGTAACCAATTAGCAAGGTGGCATTTATTGCATTAGCTAGTTAAATCTAATCAAATTTACACTACTAAAAATATGAGATTACATGATATTTTTAAGTTAAATGTATGAATTAGCTTACTCATATATTTCAAGTTCAGAGCAATTAAAATGTATGATTACAAAATAAAAATATGCCAGTTCTGCTTACTTAAACTGTACATTGCTTAACTTAAAAGTTTTGCCAATGTATTCGAGTTTACAGTGTGTGGAAGCAGAGGGGCCAAAAACTAAGACTTCTGTATTTGCTTCATTTAACTGAAGGAAACTGGCTGACATCCAATGTTTACCATCCCTCAAACACTGTAAAATAACCACTGTAAAAATTCTCTGGATGTATGGGAAAGTAACATCAGTGTCATCTGCATAACAGTGGTATGAAATATTATATTTCCTAAAAATGGCATACAAAGGGAGCATGAATAATGAAAATAAAACTGGACCCAATATTGAGCCCTGTGGAACCCCGTACAAAACTGATGCACGAGATGGCAAATAATTGCCACGTTTCTCCACAGAAAAGGTCATATATTTTAAATATGAAGCAAACCAATTTAAAAGCACAACCCTGAGCTGTAAACGATGCCACGATCAAGAGTGTCGAAGGCCGCACTGAGGTCCAGCAAAATTAGAACAGCAGAATTTCTAGAATCTACAAAAGAACTGTAAGTTTAGGGGTGATATCTCACTAAATCAAAGGAGGGTGGAGTAAATATATTTTGCATAACGAAAAATAAAGCCTATACTTTCCTTAAATTCTCATTTGATTCTCCTAAACAACAATTAAGGTAATCCTAAGAGCAAATGGAGACTTTGCCTGAGACTTTGCCTGTGTTGTTATTGTTAACTGTAACAGAGTTTGTTCGTATGGGAAGAAGGAGGCAGGAACGGGCGAACATTCAACAAGTTTAATAAAACAAATTAACACAAAATTAAAGTAAAAGCGGCAGCCCCTCACGGACGACTGCCGCGCACACACATAACAAAACGTAAATAAAACACAACGCAAAATCCCAGGCCTGGTCCTCTCTCGTCCTTCACTGGAGCTGCTCGTCCTTATATGCCTCCATGCTCCCTCATGAGAGGACTCGAGACCGGTGTGCCTCGCAGGTGACGTTCATCCTCAATCACACACACCGATCTCGCTCGCTCCTCCCATGTCTCTCGCTCGTCCACCTCGCCACATACCCCCAACACCCCTCGTAGGCCGGGGAGTACCCTTTAGGACGGCAGCCACCCCAACTCGACCCAGGGGCACGGCAGCGAGATGTCCGTACCACCGGATCTTCACTCGCTCCAGCACCACCGCCTCGCGGTCTTCACCCATCCCCGCTGCCCGACCTCCTCAGCACCGCGATCCCCCTCAGCAGCGAGGGCTCTTCGACAGCATGTCTCTCCTTCCTCCCTGGTTTCGGCACCAATGTAACGTAGTTTGTTCGTATGGGAAGAAGGAGGCGGGAACCGGCGAACATTCAACAAGTTTAATAAAACAAATTAACACAAAATGAAAGTAAAAGCGGCAGCCCCTCACGGACGACTGCCGCACACACACATAACAAAACATAAATAAAACACAACGCAAAATCCCAGGCCTGGTCCTCACTCGTCCTTATATGCCTCCATGCTCCCTCATGAGAGGACTCAAGACCGGTGTGCCTCGCAGGTGACGTTCATCCTCAATCACGCACACCGATCTCGCTCGCTCCTCCCATGTCTCTCGCTTGTCCACCTCGCCACATTAACCAAGTGTACGTTTACATGTCAAGGACGTAATAAAAATGGAAAAGTTTTTGCTTTGCTTTTTTATGTACAGACCACTATTGTCAAAACAATCCTGTTCACACAGATCCGCGGAAACGACTAAAATCGCTGATGTAACTTTGTAAACTGAACACATGACATCACTGACTCAACACATGACATCAATCATGACATTTTCACAAATGTACATTTTTGTATTTTACATGGACACGATAAATTTTCAGGTCCCCAAAACGCCGTTGTTGTGTAAATGAACGTCCAAGATACATAAAAAGTTTTCTGTTTTTAGTGGAAAACTGCGTCTTGTAAACGGCCCCTAAAACTAAACTATAGACCAATTTGGTGTTTGGGAACAGCGATGACGTGTTTTGTGGGCGTAGTGGCAGAAAATGACAGTTCTGCAGAAGCACTTTATGGAAGCCATGTAATAAAACAATAAAAAGGTAATTTTGAGTTTATATCTTACAATTTTGACTTTTTTTCTCACATTTCCGAGTTTAAATTTCACAATTCTTAGAAGAAATCTCAGAATTACAAGATATAAATTTGATATTCTGTATTTTTCCCCTCAGAAGTCAACTCAAATTGCAAGAAAAAAGTCAAAATTGTGAGATAGGCCTAAAAAAATGTATGTTTAAATGTTACCTATATAAAACATTATAGGTTTAAATATAATTTCATGCTAGCTAACTGTAAAGCTATTATGCCCCTATGAACTGCATATGTGAACATTATGTAGATCTATTGTTTAAATCAAATCCATGCTTTAATAGTAGACTAACCATTGCATGTTTCATCAGTCCAGTAAAATTAATAGTAAAATACCGGCATCTGTGGTTGCCAGAACTTAACATTTTATTTCTTCAACAAAAATGTGTAAAAAAAACAGTGGTTCTTTGGCTCGTTAAGAACCTTTAAAGGGGCTTAACAGGTTCTTTGTACGGTAGTGGTACTATATAGCACCTAAACCACTCCAAAGAACCGCTGAAGAACCACTGAAGAACCATACAGGGGCTTAACAGGTTCTGTATATGGTAGCGGTGCTATATAGTACCATTACCACTCCAAAGAACCGCTGAAGAACCACTGAAGAACCATACAGGGGCTTAACAGGTTCTGTATTTGGTAGCGGTGCTATATGGTACCTTAACCACTCCAAAGAACCGCTGAAGAACCACTGAAGAACCATACAGGGGCTTAACAGGTTCTGTATATGGTAGCGGTGCTATATGGTACCTTAACCACTCCAAAGAACCGCTGAAGAACCATACAGGGGCTTAACAGGTTCTGTATATGGTAGCGGTGCTATATGGTACCTTAACCACTCCAAAGAACCGATGAAGAACCACTGAAGAACCATACAGGGGCTTAATAGGTTCTGTATATGGTAGCGGTGCTATATAATACCTTTACCACCCCAAAGAACCGGTAAAGAATCACTGAAGAACCATACAGGGGCTTAACAGGTTCTGTATATGGTAGCGGTGCTATATAGTACCTTTACCACTCCAAAGAACCGCTGAAGAACCACTGAAGAACCATGCAGGGGCTTAATAGGTTCTGTATATGGTAGCGGTGCTATATAGTACCTTTACCACCCCAAAGAACCGCTGAGGAGCCACTGAAGAACCATACAGGGGCTTAACAGGTTCTGTATATGGTAGCGGTGCTATATGGTACCTTAACCACTCCAAAGAACCGCTGAAGAACTATACAGGGGCTTAACAGGTTCTGTATATGGTAGCGGTGCTATATAGCACCTTTACCACTCCAAAGAACCGCTGAAGAACCACTGAAGAACCATACAGGGGCTTAATATGTTCTGTATATGGTAGCGGTGCTATATAGTTCCTTTACCACCCCAAAGAACCGGTAAAGAATCACTGAAGAACCATACAGGGGCTTAACAGGTTCTGTATATGGTAGCGTTGCTATATAGTACCTTTACCACTCCAAAGAACCGCTGAAGAACCACTGAAGAACCATACAGGGGCTTAACAGGTTCTGTATATGGTAGCGGTGCTATATAGTACCTTTACCACTCCAAAGAACCGCTGAAGAACCACTGAAGAACCATACAGGGGCTTAACAGGTTCTGTATATGGTAGCGGTGCTATATGGTACCTTAACCACTCCAAAGAACCGCTGAAGAACTATACAGGGGCTTAACAGGTTCTGTATATGGTAGCGGTGCTATATAGCACCTTTACCACCCCAAAGAACCGCTGAAGAACCACTGAAGAACCATACAGGGGCTTAATATGTTCTGTATATGGTAGCGGTGCTATATAGTACCTTTACCACCCCAAAGAACCGGTAAAGAATCACTGAAGAACCATACAGGGGCTTAACAGGTTCTGTATATGGTAGCGGTGCTATATAGTACCTTTACCACTCCAAAGAACCGCTGAAGAACCATACAGGGGCTTAACAGGTTCTGTATATGGTAGCGGTGCTATATGGTACCTTTACCACTCCAAAGAACCACTGAAGAACCATACAGGGGCTTAATATGTTCTGTATATGGTAGCGGTGCTATATAGTACCTTTACCACCCCAAAGAACCGGTAAAGAATCACTGAAGAACCATACAGGGGCTTAACAGGTTCTGTATATGGTAGCGTTGCTATATAGTACCTTTACCACCCCAAAGAACCGCTGAAGAACCACTGAAGAACCATACAGGGGCTTAATAGGTTCTGTATATGGTAGCGGTGCTATATAGTACCTTTACCACTCCAAAGAACCGCTGAAGAACCACTGAAGAACCATACAGGGGCTTAATAGGTTCTGTATATGGTAGCGGTGCTATATAGTACCTTTACCACTCAAAAGAACCGCTGAAGAACCACTAAAGAACCATACAGGGGCTTAATAGGTTCTGTATATGGTAGCGGTGCTATATAGTACCTTTACCACTCAAAAGAACCGCTGAAGAACCACTAAAGAACCATACAGGGGCTTAACAGGTTCTGTATATGGTAGCGGTGCTATATAGAACCTCAGTCATCCCAAAAAAACGGTGAAGAACCACTGAAGCACCAAGATTTGGTGCTATACAGCACTTAAAGCGGTTCCCCTATGATTACGAGCCAAAGAACCACTTTTAGTGCCATATAGCACCATTGTTTTTAGAGTGTACTCTTACTGTATGATAGCTGCCGTCTCATTTCTGTCTATACTTTTAGGAATTAGGAGAAACTTAACAATATTTGTGAAATCTTCCGAGCTATAAAAGCAATAACGTTTCCTTCTGGATTAGCCTTATGTATCAGAGGATGTGCAGTGCCATCGGCCCTCATTCAGACTCTGGCAGACGTCTGCTTGATCTAGTCTCTGAATGCCTCTCTGATTAAGCATGAATCGGCGCATCCAGCCCCTCTCTTTTCTTCTTTAAGGAGGCGGGAGACGTGACCCTCTGGTGTCGCCCCACAGCTGCCAGCGCCTCTGATGCGGGCCACCCTCTTGCTTTTCATCAATCTCCGCTCAAACGCCAATCACGCCCCTTGTGAAGAAGAACCACACTTTAAAAAGAGTCCTTATTACAGAATTAATATACTCTAATAGAACATATGCTTTTGCACACTGTTATTTGCAATTACATGAAATGTATTATTGTTTAAATTTATATTAGTTAATTGAAATTAGTTGAACTTAAGATTGCTTTTTGACCCTCTTAAGTACATATTTATATTTAAATATATATTCTATTGTCTTTGAAATAACTGAATGTACTGGCAAGCATTTATGTTAAACTAAAATATACTTTAATGTCAATTATATTGAAACTTCAGTTACACTTTATTTTCGGGTGTCTGTGTTACAGTGTAATTATAAATTTAAGTCCTGAGTACTTAGGGTTAGGTTAGGGTGTGGTTTAGGGTTAGTTGCATGTAATTAATGCACAATATAGAGGAACTAAATATAACGTGTATCAAGAATACTGTAAAAAATAAAGGGTAACACTTTATTTTAAGATGATGTAGTTATAATTTACTACATGTACTTACTATAGTAATAATAGTAAATTATGCAGAATTACAAGTAAGTAAACCCTTTCCGTAACTCTATAGTAAGTATATGTAGCTAATTAATATGTAACTACGTCACCTTAAAATAAAGTGTAACCGAATAAAGTGTTACTGAAACTTTTATTTTCAAATATATTTATAATACTCATTTGAAATGATGAATCAATTTAGTGCATTTAAAATACATTAGGGTACACCGGGGCTAAAGGCACACACAATTGTTTTTCATTAATCCCATAGTGTATGATTGCAGAAAAAAATTATTGTATTGAACATTCATGGAGCAACAGATTTTGTGTGAAAATAAATCATAAAAGTGGTTTATTTAGTTTAAAACTCATAAATGTATGAGGTGTCGAGGGGGGCCTTTTACCCCACAGACAAAGAGACACACACACACGCACGCACGCACGCACGCACACACACACACACACACACAGACAGACACACACACACACACACACACACACACACACACACACACACACACACACACACACACACACACACACACACACACACACACACACACACACACACACACACACACACACACACACACACACACACACACACACACACACACACACAGACACACAGACATACACACACACACACACACACACACACACACACACAGACACACAGACATACACACACACACACACACACACACACAAAATTGTACATTTGGCAGTAAAAATCCAGTGTTTTGGTCTTGGCTGAGCTTGTGTGTAAAAGAAGTTCAAACATTTTAAATTTGTGTTAACTGTATGCATTTTGTGTAAAAGCAACAATAAATGTGTTCATTGTATAGCACAGACAGATGTTGTGCTAACTGTGTTAAGAGTCTAGGAAATGTGTTAAAAGTATTGAAAAATTGTCATAGCGATTGTAAAAAAAACTGTAATACCTTGAACAAAACTGAAAATCATTAAGAAAACCTTTGTCTCAAAATGTAGTCAATAATTTTTTTGACTACTTGATAATTTTATTACTACTTAAATCTACAACATTTTCAAAAACATCAAATATAAATATACTCTCTTCACGTGTACTTAAGTGGCTTTTTGCTTAATTAATATTAAAAAATGTAAAACAATTAAGCACTCTTCTTTTATTCACAAGGGACAACTCGCTCTCTGACTCTATGGCCGCTTAAAGGAAAGTCCAGTTCATTTTTTCCACGACAAATAATAAGCAGCTGTGAGGGAAGCTGGTGTTTGGGACGTTCAACTGTCTTTAATTGGATTTACACAAACACGCAGAACCTATGGGGAATACTTCCAATGCTGGCAAACAAGATCTGTCCCACAAGCATCTTTCAGCTATGATGCTGAATATAATTGTGCTGCTGTCAGAGCAGAAACAGACAATGGGATTGTCGGATGCTGTGTGTCCAGTCGGGAAAGTGTTTAAATGTTATGAGAGCAAGGTGCGGTTCATCCAGGCAGACAGACGTAATCCCTGCCTGAAATCAGAGCCATGCATCTGAATTAGACGCACAAGGGTTCCCAGGCACTCTGGGATAGACGTGCTTCTCCCCCTGACCTCGGCGTTCCTAAGTAAGACGGGTTAGCTCAAACGGACATATGCAGACAATGCCGTGATCCAAGCTAATTTTACAAACCAGGATCATAGAGGAGCTGCGGAAATGTGTGCAACTCAGAGAATGAGGTCAAACCTCTGATCCCTTTCAATGGATGAGTGTGTATTTGAATTGCATTGGCCAAAACAGACAGGAAGTTGAATTGAAATGAGAGGAAGCGAGAATTTACTTCAAAGTTTTTACTTAAAAATGTTTTAAAAGATATGATGAAAGCAGAATGTCCTCCCAAAAAACGACTCTATAGGTCGTTTTTCAAGCATCTTATTACGACCTTTATTTACGTTTTTAAGTCATGCGCCCTCTAGTTGGTGTAAAAATAATGACAGTGTTGTGTTACGTCTGTCGTCATGAAATGACTTATGACTGTCTTTACCAATCAAAATGCGTGTTCATTTAACCCTTAAATGCATACCACAGGTCTTTAGCGACCCGAGACGTCATTCACTACCCTCCTCCTCCTTCATTGTTTAAAGTTAGACATCAACCTTCTTAGTATTCCTCAATCAATCCATTTTAAACAATATAACAAGAAAAAATTATAAAATTATAATTGAATGCCTGTTTTTCCACTAGTTTTTTGTCTCAAAATTGTATAGGTCGCTAACGACCCGAGGTGTGTAAGATTGTACTTTTTTTTTCTGCACAACAATACATTAATCTATAATGACGAAATAAGTGCAATTCAGCCTTATTCCACAAGATGGCAATGTCTGATACACAATGATGAAGTGACGTTTCACTCAGAGTCACCTCAGACAGAAAAAGAAACAATAATAATTATAATCAGCAAAACTTGAAATGGCTCAGCGATTTACTGCAGAGCAAGTACTGAACACAATCAAATATTACTGTCACTGTCACTTGATGATGGATCTGGTGAAGGAAGCTGTGAGTGATCAAAATATTGATTTTGAAGACGTTGAAAATGAGTTTTGAGAATATGCGTGAGATCACGAATATCAGCCAGATGCTGAATGTACTGGGAAATGAGTTCTGTTGAGGAAAGTGATGATGGTATAAATCTGCTCAAACTGAACCCTTCCAAGCTCCAAAAGGTAACTAAATATGTTTTATTGTATTCTTCTGTAATTGTTACTCTAATATCAGGAGTTTTATATATTATCGCGACAGGTAGAGATCTATCCATGTTAGATATAGATCCGGGTCGCTAAAGACCCGAATATGTAAGAATGTTTGGCTAAACAGTCATGCATTTAAGGGTTAAATGCAATGTGTGGGCTTTTTGTGTGCAATGTGTGTTGTCGATAGGGGCGCAACTTTAGTAAATGCTCCTATGGGTCGTATTTCAGGGAAGTGACAAACAACCTATATAGGTATTGGTTGGAGGACATGTTGGATGAAATGTATAACACTCTCTGTTAAAAAAGTTTGTTTACAGGAATTGGAATATAAAAGGCATTCTCCGAATTCAGTTCTGAATACTCTGGTAAACACAGTCAAACCTCTATCCCACTAAGAATGAATCATTCGGGATGTGTGTTGTCCTGCCCTTCAGACATGAATGATTCCTCAAATCATGCGCTGTTACATTACTAACAGATCAGATGAACTATTTCAACTGGATCTATAGGCTAAAAAGTGCCACTGAAAATGGACTCCACGCATCTACAGACTTCAGTGAGAGCTATTGGCCAGTTAGCAACCACTCAGAACAACCCAACAGCTGTGTAGCAACATCCTAGCAACTACTTCGAACATCCAAGCAACTACTTCGAACATCCAAGCAACTACTTTGAACATCCAAGCAACTACTTAAGACATCCAAGCAACTACTTAGAACATCTAAGCAACTACCTAGAACATCCAAGCAACTACTTTGACCATCCAAGCAACTACTTAAAACATCCAAACAACTACTTAGAACATCCAAGCAACTACTTAAGACATCCAAGCAACTACTTAGAACATCTAAGCAACTACCTAGAACATCCAAGCAACTACTTTGAACATCCAAGCAACTACTTAAGACATCCAAGCAACTACTTTGAACATCCAAGCAACTACTTAAGACATCCAAGCAACTACTTCGAACATCCAAGCAACTACTTAAGACATCCAAACAACTACTTAGAACATCCAAACTACTACTTAGAACATCCAAGCAACTACTTAAAACATCCAAGCAACTACTTAGGACATCCAAACAACTACTTAGAACATCCAAGCAACTACTTAGGACATCCAAGCAACTACTTAGAACATCCAAACAACTACTTAGAACATCCAAGTAACTACTTAGAACATCCAAACAACTACTTAGAACATCCAAACAACTACTTAAGACATCCAAGCAACTACTTAAGACATCCAAGCAACTACTTAGGACATCCAAGCAACTACTTAGAACATCCAAGCAACTACTTAGGACATCCAAGCAACTACTTAGGACATCCAAGCAACTACTTAGAACATCCAAGCAACTACTTAGAACATCCAAGCAACTATTTAGGACATCCAAGCAACTACTTAGAACATCCAAGCAACTACTTAGGACATCCAAGCAACTACTTAAGACATCCAAGCAACTACTTAGAACATCCAAGCAACTACTTCGAACATCCAAGCAACTACTTAGAACATCTTGCTTGGATGTTCTAAGTAGTTGCTTGGATGTTTTAAGTTAAAACATCCAAGCAACTACTTAGAACATCCAAGCAACTACTTAGAACATCCAAGCAACTACTTAGGACATCCAAGCAACTGCTTAGAACATCCAAGCAACTACTTAGGACATCCAAGCAACTACTTAGGACATCCAAGCAACTGCTTAGAACATCCAAGCAACTACTTAGGACATCCAAGCAACTACTTAGGACATCCAAGCAACTGCTTAGAAAATCCAAGCAACTACTTAGGACATCCAAGCAACTACTTAGGACATCCAAGCAACTACTTAGGACATCCAAGCAACTACTTAGGACATCCAAGCAACTACTTAGGACATCCAAGCAACTACTTAGGACATCCAAGCAACTACTTAGAACATCCAAACAACTACTTAGAACATCCAAGCAACTACTTAGGACATCCAAGCAACTACTTAGGACATCCAAGCAACTACTTAGGACATCCAAGCAACTACATCCAAGCAACTACTTAGAACATCCAACCAACTACTTAGAACATCCAAGCAACTACTTAGGACATCCAAGCAACTACTTAGGACAGCCAAGCAACTACTTAAGACATCCAAGCAACTACTTAGGACATCCAAGCAACTACTAAGGACATCCAAGCAACTACTTAGAACATCCAAGCAACTACTTAGAACATCCAAGCAACTACTTAGAACATCCAAGCAACTACTTAGAACATCCAAGCAACTACATCCAAGCAACTACTTAGGACATCCAAGCAACTACTAAGGACATTCAAGCAACTACTTAGAACATCCAAGCAACTACTTAGAACATCCAAGCAACTACTTAGGACATCCAAGCAACTACTTAGGACATCCAAGCAACTACTTAGAACATCCAAGCAACTACTTAGAACATCCAAGCAACTACTTAAGACATCCTAGCAACTACTTAGGACATCCAAGCAACTACTTAGGACATCCAAGCAACTACTTAGGACATCCAAGCAACTACTTAGAACAGGGGTCTCAAACTTGGCCCGCAGGATGATATTTTGTGGCCCCCTTCTTGACATCAAAGTTTAGTGTAAGTGCAGCCCGCGTGTAGCTCTGAAAAGCACCTTTTTGCTGAGTCGTTGCGTGTGCCGCGCTTGCCACGTTTGCTGCTCCATTTGTGTTTGTGTGTGTGTGTGTGTGTGCGTGTGTGTGTGTGTGTGTGTGTGTGTGAGAGAGAGAGAGTTGGCTCGCCCCTCCCTCGTGCAGTATAATTGGTTGACACCGCGTGATTGACAGGAACAGACGAACAAAGCTGATCACACAGTTGAAACGAATGTGGTCTAACAGCGCTCGTCAATGTCAAAATGATTGAGATGGCCAATCAAATCAAAGTAGGCGGGGTTTACGTTCTCTTTTGGCTCGTGCAGTGCACTGTCTTCACACACAGACGAGCGCGTCAATCTATCGCTTAATGCCGTTGCTGAGAGAGACTCTATTCTTTCCGGACAAAATGCAAAGTGTCCATGGTCTTATTATACAATCATTGATGAGCATCTTTGATTTTAATGAAGAAAAACTATATGAGAGCGGATTAGAACCCGGAACCTTTGACACGGTTGACAAAAATTCTACCACCAGACCACAGGAGAATTCAATAGATTTTCGCGGATCTATGTATTTATTCACTCACTCATGCAAAGAATATCGGGACTAATAATATATTTGACACAAATGAATGCAAATATTGCTTACAAATAGTCCCAAAAAGATTATTTCCCAACTAGAATTAGACTTAGAATTTCGCTCACTGTTCTGTTTGACCTGTTACGGCCTTACTGTGAATTAGTCTATTATTTAAAATAAAATTAAAATCATTAATTATTTCATATTACATGATTTAATTTCTATAGGCTATATTTAGTTCAAATTCAGAGGAACAGTTCATGTTCAGAAGAAACATTCATGTTGAAGAACTGTTAATAATAAAGATTGAGAAGATTGAATCAGTTGTGCTACTTTTTTTTGGTATACTTGAAACACTTTTTATGTGTAATACTTGATGCGGCCCAGCCTGACCCAGAGTCTACCTCCAGCGGCCCCCAGGTAAAATGAGTTTGAGAACCCTGACTTAGAACATCCAAGCAACTACTTAGGACATCCAAGCAACTACTTAGGACATCACATCCAAGCAACTACTTAAGTCTTAAGACATCCAAGCAACTACTTAAGACATCCAAGCATCTACTTAAGACATCCAAGCAACTACTTAGAACATCCAAGCAACTACTTAGGACATCCAAGCAACTACTTAGGACATCCAAGCAACTACTTAGAACATCCAAGCATCTACTTAAGACATCCAAGCAACTACTTAGAACATCCAAGCATCTACTTAAGACATCCAAGCAACTACTTAGAACATCCAAGCAACTACTTAGAACATCCAAGCAACTACTTAGAACATCCAAGCAACTACTTAGAACATCCAAGCAACTACTTAGGACATCCAAGCAACTACTTAGAACATCCAAGCAACTACTTAGAACATCCAAGCAACTACATAGAACATCCAAGCATTGCGGTTGCAAGTTTGCACACATCACACAGAACATACAAATCTATTTTTGCAATACTGCTTTGTGCCACTAGTAGGGGTGTGTGGTTTATACTGTCTTTGATAATGTCCTGATTGGTGTTTTAACTATGTGTGATCTGACATTATAGAGTCCCTCACTTTACAAAAACACACATACTCTACGCAATGTAGTCTCGTAGGTTAGAGTAGGGCGCTTGAGCATTTTACGCAATTTTGCGCATTTACACTTTCGACTTTACGTTTACATTCACACACAGCTCTATTACACACTGCATGAAAGGGAATATTCGGAAAACCATAATAGGGGCACTTTAAGTGAGTTACATTTTAGACACAATATTGCCTGATTTTGCTCTATTTCGCCATCAAAAATAGTTCCAAACAAAGGCACAGGACTGGTGAGCATATAAGCACACACCTCACAAAGTCACGTTGTCTGGTCTTGCTTTGAGTAGGACTCACCTTCCTGGTTCCACTTACCTGTCTCCAGCGATTGTTACGTGTCTTCATCGTCTCTCCTGATTCTCCAATTTCTCCATCGTCTTCCGTGTCTGCATCTCCTCTCCATCTCCAAGTCTCCATCCAGTCTCTCCACCGAGGTGTGTGCTCCATCATCCAGCTTCTTCAACATCCACGACCTCCTCATCCATTTTCAATGATAAAGACTGTCAGTATTCCTATTCTCCATTCATCTACGTTACATCTCATCTGATATACTCACCATCCAGTCTGCATATATTTCTGCTGTCAATAAAACTCTGTTTTATTAATATCATCCTTGTTGTGAGTTTCTGTTTCGTAATAACGGCAGTGTTTCGTAACTGAATGAATGAATTGGTTGAGTGAATGATAAAATGACTCACTTGTTAAGACGTTGAAAAAATTGCTTTATAAAGAAAAAAATGGCTTTATAAAGGTAAAAAATGCCCATAAAAGGTAAAAAAATCTATTTAAACTTATTTGAAAAGATGATTTATGTCACTAATGTGAACTGACCACCACACAGAATATGAAGAATATCAAAAACTTTAGGAGTCAGCTGTCCACACCAGTCCTAAACCTGCCAAAGCTACCAACATAATAACAAACTCTGCAAAAATATTGTCTAATTGTCGTTATCGAGAAAAATCCTAAATATCGACATATCATTTTTTGCCAATATCGCACACCCATAGCCACTAGAAATATTTTGTGTATTTTGTGTAGATTTGTTAAAGGAAATTGGGTGAAATAGTAAAATTCCAATAAAAATACACGCCTGTGCCAAAATGTATGCAGTTAGTGTCAATACTGGCAAAATGAATATTAAAATAAATCTGAAGATTGAAATCAATCATTCACTCGCCCACATGTTGTTCCAAACCCATATGACTTTTTGTCTTCTGTGGAAAACAAAAGGAAATCATTTAATGAATATCCGGCTGGGTGAATTCAATATAATGGCACTCTTCACATGATGCTTCGCCATGCGGTATCATTTTTCTTGTGGTACTTTATGGATTTGTAACATAAAAAACACACCTGTAGGAAAGAAAGAACAGCGAAGATGAGAGCTAAAGGGAAGATTTAATTAAAACCAGCATGCAGTTACGGTATTCCTGTCATCAAAATGTTTCCATAATTTCTGTTCTGTAAAGCACCACTTGCCCTTTTGTTCTACTTGTTAATTAGTTTATTGTTTTAAAATGCAGACAGGCTTAGTGTGACCGTGAGGCTGGCTCTGAAACTCAACCCAGAGCCAGACGTTACACATTCATGAGGTTAAAGCCGGAATGACATCATTCCTCAGGCTGCAGAGGCGTTCATGAATGTTCAAAACGCCTGACACCTGTCCCACGCGCATTAGGGGACATTCAGGACCGACTGTAGGAAGTTAAGTCTCGTTCAGACAGTTTTGTGCATATCCGATTGAAGTCCGATCATATTTAGCAAGTGTGAATGACAAAAAAAAAATCACATGAAATGCGTTTTGAGCTTCATTCATACATGTGGTTTGAAATCCTATTCAGATTTTGTGTGGTTTGTGTCACTTTCTCACGCCACGTAAAACGTAAACATGTCAGACGTTGTTATAGGAAACATGCTGAAAAACTTGCAAAGTGCTGTGCCGAGTTCTGTGACCCTACACTCCAAAAAAAAAAAAGGTTCTATATGGCACCAAAAATGGTTCTTCGTTGTAATCATAGAGGAACCACTTTTGGTGCTATATAGCACCATATCTTAACATGTTCTGTATATGGTAGCGGTGCTATATAGCACCTTAGTTAGCGGTGCTATATAGCACCTTAGTCAAAGAACCGGTGAAGAACCTCTGAAGAACCGCTGAAGAACCACTGAAACACCAAAATTGGTGCTATATAGCACTTAAAAAGGTTCCCCTATGATTACGAGCCAAGAACCATTTTTGGTGCCATATAGAACCTTTTTTTTTTAGAGTGTAGTAGACGCTGTATTGAGCTAATCCGACCTACTTCTAATCCCAATCCCCTAACCCTACAGTCACTAGACCCTATTAGAATTCAGCACTACAACGGAAAACGAAAGAGCGCCACATCTGATGTATGAATCTCAACAGTTGCGATACACATTGTGGACAGTCAATGATTTAGATCAGATTCCGATCGGATACACAAATAATCAGATTTGGATGGACAGTGAACGTAGTCTTAATTAGTCAGAAAGATGGTCTGAGAGATGCTTGTCAGTGACCTGCACTCTCAGAAAAAAAAAGGTACAGTGGAGGTACAATTTTGTTCCTTGGGGAACAAAACGTATAACTTTAAAAGGTACACAATTGGTCCTTAGGGTACAATTATACCATTGTTTTCCTCTACTTAGAGCAGGGGTAGGCAAGTTCGGTCCTAGAGAGCCGCTGTCCTGCAGAATTTGGCTCCAACCCTGAAAGACATCTATAGAAGCTCTTATTGAGAATTAACAGAGGTTTAGATGGTGATGTTTGGTCACCATTATGGTGATCAGTGTTTCCTTTAGTTGGGCATTTTGACTCTTGGCTTTTTATGTGACTTTATGGTTTTTGTTACAGTGTTAACAAAACACATCATCTGTTTAAATCAAAAGAAGCCATAAACAAAACTTATCATGAAGAAAAATGTTTGACTAAACTCATCACTGACTAAAAATATTAATAAATAATATTCACCAACAATACTTTCTAGCTGCAGATCAGATATTCTGAATATTTATTTTTAAATACATTCTAGGGGGAAAAAAAGTTTAGATGCACACAGATATCAAGAATCAGCATATGAATCTCAACAATGGTGACATACTTAATGCCGCAATGCATGCTGGGAGCCATGAATTTTATACTGTGGTGGCTTAGTAGTAGCCTGACGTCGTCATACTCAATTCTAGTCAGAATATGAGTCTGATCTGCTCCGTTGGGCTGTGATTATGGGGCGTGTTTAAACCGAACCAGGAAAGACCTCAATTGGATAGACCTACAACCAATCAGAGCAACGGAGCGACGCATAACATTAGTTGTCAAATGTCAACAGAACTCAACTGCACTGTGTTGCCAAGTCTGCGGGTTGAAGCGACCCCAATTATGTGATATACAGACACAGGAATGCGAAATTTAGCAGCCCTGCCAAAATAACACATATTTTACCCCCCAAATGCCATTTTTCCCGGAGAACCCCCCCACCCGGAAAGCTATTGGGCTTGTTTTTGGCTAGTTTTGAGTAGCAATTGGTATTGGGCGGGTTTTGCTGTAAAAACTTGGCAACCCTGTCTGCACGCACGCCTGGAATAAGTCACGTTAGAAGAAAAAGATGAGTGTAAACGATCTTTGCCAGTGTTGTAAAAAAAGAATTTAAAGATACACAGAGTACTTACCAACACGATCATCATTTCTGAGAGAAATAGTAAAGGTGAATGCATATACGAACAAGTTCTCCGTTTAGGATTAGAACAAATTCAACCCAAGCGCCTTCACTGTCAGAAAAAAAGGTACAGTGCTGTCACTGGGGTGGTACCCTAAGGTACAAAACCGAAAAGGTACTAATATGCACTCTTAAAGTAGTGACATGTACCTTTTAAAGGTACTAATATGTACCATTTAGGGGTGAGTAAGGTACAAAGATGTACCTTTTCACTTTTGTACCTTAGGGTACCGCCCCAGTGACAGCACTGTACCTTTTTTTCTGACAGTGTTTGATGACGTGGATGATTACGTTACTGTTTATCATCTGTCCATCATCGTCTAAAGCCCGCCCTGGCAATTTCATTGGTCCGAACAGTTTCTGTTCGGGCATAATTACTTCTCTATGGATCAAGTCCAGACCGAACTGTCTGTGCAAAAAATTTTGTGGGCGGGGCTAAGTTCGTCTGGCATCCAGGCTATCTTAGTAGGGTTGGAGCTAAACTCTGCAGGACATCAGCTCTCTAGGACCGAACTTGCCTACCCCTGATTTTGGCCCTGTCCCAAATGGCACACTTCATGTGCACTTTCGGTCTTGTGGACTTACAATGGCCGCTGCGTGCGTGTGTCCGTTAAGTCCACGAGACCGTAGGGTGTCCCATTTGTCATTTTAGGTCTCAGAAGGGTGCTCGCGAGCGGCCCCTTTTGAGGTCGATATGTGCCCTCGATGCGCACTTCTGGGCCCACACTGGTGCGGGTTACGCAGCGGACTTCTTCCCGGGAATCAAAGCGGCATTATGTTGTGAAAATGTGGACTCAGAGGAAGACCGTGAGGGTTTAGAGTGCCATTTGGGACAGGACCTTAGAGGTACAAAAATGTACCCTTAAGGGTACCACCCCAGTGACGGCCACTTGTACCATAAAAGGTACAATTTTGTACTCTTTTTTTTTGTTTGTTTAGAGAGTGAGATGGAAATAGTGTGTTTAGAGTAGCCGTCCAAAAAAACTGAAATTAAAGTAAGTCAATAAAAGTATAAAAGAAATATTATAATAATAATACTACAAAATAAAAGTATGCCAATTCATGTTAAATTAAGCTTCTAATAACAGTTGGGAATTATTTGGATTGTTTTTCAGTTCAAATGTGTTTGTTTTTCATTTCTTTGTTGTTTTTTACCCAAAATTAGAAATGTTGTCATTGTTTACTCACCCTCCCAGTTAACAAAAATACATGAACATTATTTCTGAATGTTCTAAATGTTTTAAAACGTAAAAAAAGGGTTTTCTTGTTTAAGCAAAGCATTAAGGGAACGTTCCATATTATCATTTTTCAAACATTATGGAAACGTTCATTTTTGAATGGTGAACATTTTGAAACAAATAGTAATGTTTAAAAAGCATTAAACGAATGTCCATTTAAAATGTTTCAGAAGAAATTCTCCATGAAAAATGTATAAATAATGTTTTTTGTTCTAAAATGTTGAGACCATATAACTATGAATGAACAATTAAGTGCATATTATAGATCCAATAACACGCACACCTACAGCTGCATACACTTCAGAAAAAAGATGAAATAATTTTATTGGCTATGATTTATTTAAATGTGCATATTCAAACCTGGTGCATCAAGACACTACAATGTCAATTCACTGTTGCATGTCACATAAACTGATGGTGAGCACAAATGAACAAAAACTTCCTTTTTTTACATAAAATGGATCAAACAACAAATTTTCTTTTTTCATAGGCAGAATTTAACATGCATGTAATATGGTCATATAAGGTCACGTGACAACAATGTTTGAAATATTGCATAATGCACATTGTTTCAACTTTTTTCGAAAGTATGCAATACTATTTGGACTATGCACATACTCATTAGTCATTCAAAAGAGCCTTACATGTTACTGATTAAAGCCAAAGTTTAAATCTGAGGCAGTGTTATTTAATAACATTGATATACTATTAAAGTTTTTGTTAATATTTTCAATGTTGCCTTGGCAACTAGTTTGAATAAAATAAGTTTAAGTTTTTATATTTTATTTCAGTTAATGTTTATATCATTTCAAGCAATGAAAATGGTTTTATGGTGTTAGTTTTAGTTACCAGTAATCACTGTGATCTGAGCTAATTTTCAGGGCTCTGTATAAGAATAGACGGTCAAGGTGCAAACTACAATTTCATTTGCTTTCAACTGAGAAAACCCAGAGATGCAGGAGTGAGATGTGATATCCCAACAAAACAACACATTGTAAAAACGCCCTGTGTTAATGTGTTGAGGAAATTCAAAAGACATCGCATGCAAAGTGAGTTATAGTGGGAACGTCACCAAATCAAAGGTTACTGTGACATTTCCTTTTACTGGAGGAAACGTTCATGTTGCGAGCGAAAGAGAGCCGCTTCCATTACTCAAGCTGACCACATGTGAGAAAATCTCCCATCGCAGACGGGCATCCAGACGGGCGGCACGCTGGTCACACCAGGCCTCTGCCAACGGACACATTAAACCACTTTTACACCAGTGTTTAAGAGGAGGAAAGGATGGATGTAAGACAGATCTGGGTTTTCTCACACATAAAGTGTCTACTGCACAAGACACAGTCAAGTGCAACACCCACTAACAGTCTTAAATTGACTCATGAGGTGAAACGTTACACCTTTGGATCACAGTAAAGAGGTAAACATGAGCATTTACAGCATACAACACTACAGAAACCTGCCCAAACTACATATTTAACCTGAAGAAATGCTTGTTTGCCATGCACTGGAGGCTATTTGGCTTTTTATAGTGTGTTGTTTCAGACAAACGAGAACATCCAAAATACACATTTAAGTGTTTATTTTATTGCACTTGACCCATTTATGCCTTTCATTTCAATACATATGTTTAAAGGTGGTGAATTTTTGTCAGAAATCTCACAGCTTTACACACACCAAACTTTACAGTATTACTCATAATTCTGAAGAGTTTTACAGAGGGATTTGTTCATATGGCCTATCATTATGGTTTATATAACATTTTATTCCTAAGACGGCTGTTGACAGTATTTTCTGATTTATGAAGTGATATAAATTGATATCCCCCTGTGTAAAAATAATACTCAACAATTCTTTATCCAACGTTCAGATTTAATTTTGGTTCTGGAAATGTATGCAAAATATTTAATTAGATAATGCATCATATGCATATTTAAACATAACATTTCTGAAAGCTTGTATATATTTTTTTTTTGAAATTCTTAATCAATGTATATGTCAATGTATATATCAATGTGCAATCTACACTAAAGTGTGACCATATATATATATATATACACTCACCTAAAGGATTATTAGGAACACCTGTTCAATTTCTCATTAATGCAATTATCTAATCAACCAATCACATGGCAGTTGCTTCAATGCATGTAGGGGAGTGGTCCTGGTCAAGACAATCTCCTGAACTCCAAACTGAATGTCAGAATGGGAAAGAAAGGTGATTTAAGCAATTTTGAGCGAGGCATGGTTGCTGGTGCCAGACGGGCCGGTCTGAGTAATTCACAATCTGCTCAGTTACTGGGATTTTCACGCACAACCATTTCTAGGGTTTAGAAAGAATGGTGTGAAAAGGGAAACACATCCAGTATGCGGCAGTCCTGTGGGCCAAAATGCCTTGTTGATGCTAGAGGTCAGAGGAGAATGGGCCGACTGATTCAAGCTGATAGAAGAGCAACTTTGACTGATATAACCACTCGTTACAACCGAGGTATGCAGCAAAGCATTTGTGAAGCCACAACACGTACAACCTTGAGGCGGATGGGCTACAACAGCAGAAGACCCCACCGGGTACCACAAATAGGAAAAAGAGGCTACAATTTGCACAAGCTCACCAAAATTGGACAGTTGAAGACTGGAAAAATGTTGCCTGGTCTGATGAGTCTGGATTTCTGTTGAGACATTCAGATGGTAGAGTCAGAATTTGGCGTAAACAGAATGAGAACATGGATCCATCATGCCTTGTTACCACTGTGCAGGCTGGTGGTGGTGGTGTAATGGTGTGGGGGATGTTTTCTTGGCACACTTTAGGCCCCTTAGTGCCAATTGGGCATCGTTTAAATGCCACCGCCTACCTGAGCATTGTTTCTGACCATGTCCATCCCTTTATGACCACCATGTTCCCATCCTCTGATGGCTACTTCCAGCAGGATAATGCACCATGTCACAAAGCTCCAATCATTTCAAATTGGTTTCTTGAACATGACAATGAGTTCACTGAACTAAAATGGCCCCCACAGTCACCAGATCTCAACCCAATAGAGCATCTTTGGGATGTGGTGGAACGGGAGCTTCGTGCCCTGGATGTGCATCCCACAAATCTCCATCAACTGCAAGATGCTATCCTATCAATATGGGCCAACATTTCAAAAGAATGCTTTCAGCACCTTGTTGAATCAATGCCACGTAGAATTAAGTTAGTATGTTTGTTCCTAATAATCCTTTAGGTGAGTGTATATATGATCACACTTTAGTTTATGGTCCAATATTCACAATTAAGTAACTATTAACTATGACTTTTTACTTCTTATTAATAGTAAGGTCATTCACAAATACCTCATTCATTCAATGTAGTGGTTAGGTTTAATTATTGGGTAGGATTACGGGATGTAGAATTTGGTCATGCAGAATAAGGCATTAATATGTGCTTTATGAGTACTAATATCCCAGTAATATGTGCAAGCAACTAGTCAAAGGGAACAGTGGTGAACCGGCGACAGGGTCATGGGCGGCCGAGGCTCATTGATGCACGTGGGGAGCGAAGGCTGGCCCGTGTGGTCCGATCAAACAGACGAGCTACTGGAGCTCAAATTGCTCAATAAGTTAATGCTGGTTCTGATAGAAAGGTGTCAGAATACACAGAGCATCGCAGTTGCGTATCCGCTGACCAGTCAGGGTGCCCATGCTGACCCCTGTCCACCTCCAAAGTCCCAACAGTGGGCATGTGAGCATCAAAACTGGACCACGGAGAAATGGAAGAAGGTGGCCTGGTCTGATGAATCACGTTTTCTTTCACATCACGTGGATGGCCGGGTGTGTGTGCGTGGCTTACCTGGGGAACACATGGCACCAGGTGCACTATGGGAAGAAGGCAAGCCAGCAGAGACAGTGATGCTTTGGGCAATGTTCTGCTGGGAAACCTTGGGTCCTGCCATCCATGTGGATGTTACTTTGACATGTACCACCTACCTAAGCATTGTTGCAGACCATGTACACCTTTCATGGAAATGGTATTCCCTGGTGGCTGTGGCTCTTTCAGCAGATAATGCGCCCTGACACAAAGCAAAAATGGTTCAGGAATGGTTTGAGGAGCACAACAATGAGTTTGAGGTGTTGACCTGGCCTCCAAATTCCCCAGATCTCAATCCAATCGAGCATCTGTGGGATGTGAACAAACAAGTCTGATCCATGGAGGCCCCACCTCGCAACTTACATAACTAAAAGGATCTGCTGCTAACATTTTAGTACCAGATACCACAGCACACCTTCAGGGGTCTAGTGGAGTCCATGCCTCGACAAGTCAGGGCTGTTTTGGCAGCAAAAGCAGGACTAACACAATAAGAAGAAGGTGAAGGTGGTCATAATGTTATGCCTGATTTGGTATATATATATATATATATATATATATATATATACACCTTTCTATATGTTATTTTTTACTATTCAACTAGGAAGTCTTGTCATAAAAGAATAAACTCATGAAAGGAAAGCAGTTAAACGAAAAATTAAATCTCGGTCATCATTTGCTCACCCTCATGTTGTCCCAAGCATGTATGTCTTTCATTCTTCTGTTGGAACACACTTTCCATTCACTTATCATCAATATATATGCCCTTTTAATTTCTTGAAACCTTGAGATTAAATCATAATAAGCATTATTAATTGTGAGGTCTGAGGCTGCTTCTGATTAATGTTAGAAACACGGAGCGTTTGACCATTCACACAATGATCGTTCCAGACCGGTCTTATGATAGCCTTGGAAAACATAACCACAAACATTACGTCCAAATCGCATGCAGCAGCTCTGCAATCGTCGGAAAGGCCCTCACATGCAATTAAGACACATGAAAGTGACAAAAGAAATGGTTTTCTATTTTAGCACAGTCATGCTACATGACACAATACGGAGTTGAACGTTTCAGAGCTAATGACAACCAGATGCTCAGACGGACTGAGCTGAAAAACACATTTATGTGCACATTGTTTTTTCTATTATTGTCGTTTCAAGCACAGTGGTGAGTCATCTGTGCAAAACCCAATGCGGAGATGCTATGGTGTTCTGGAGTTTTGTTATGGTGTTGCTATAGGGCACTCATTAAAGGTACTACCATTCAAATAATTTTGCAAAGGTCAAGTTACATGAGTTGGTTTAGTGCATGAGCAATAGTAAAAGTGATGCTTGCCTTAGGGCTCGTTCGCACAGAACTTGTTTTTGTTTTGAAAAACGCGAGACACGGGCAGTGGAATGGGGAAAAAACGAGACTCGAGACTTTAATAGTTGAACTGATTTTAACTTGAGTCGCACTTGAACCATGGACGCACAAAACATTTGACTGGTTTCGAGGAGTTTTGTGGTCGAAATTAAAAAGAGTAACAAATCCTTCCCTCGCTCGTGCGCATTGATGGAGTAGACGTGTTTCTAAAGTGCTCCGTGACTTCTCCTTAATTTTGCTTTCATATCATTGCACTTTAACATTATTTTACGCTGGTATTCCCTTAAAACTTAGCCTGGATGCCAGACGAACTTAGCCCCGCCCACAAAATTTTTTGCACGGGCAGTTCGGTCTGGACTTGTTCCATAGAGAAGTAATTATGGCCGAACAGAAACTGTTCGGACCAATGAAATTGTCAGGGCGGGCTTTAGACGATGATGGACAGATGATAAACAGTAACGTAATCATCCACGTCATCAAAGGTGCTCCGGGTGCTCTTGGTTCTCCGGGAAAAATGGCATTTGGGGGGTAAAATATGTTATTTTGGCTGGACTGGCTGCTAAATTTCGCATTCCTGGGTCTGTATATCACATAATTGGGGTCGCTTCAACCCGCGGACTTGGCAACACAGTGCAGTTGAGTTCTGTTGACATTTGACAACTAACGTTATGCGTCGCTCCGTTGCTCTGATTGGTTGTAGGTCTATCCAATTGAGGTCTTTCCTGGTTCGGTTTAAACACGCCCCATAATCACAGCCCAACGGAGCAGTATCAGACTCAAATTCTGACTAGAATTGAGTATGACGACGTCAGGCTACTTAAAACTGTGCTGTAGCCTGTCGGAAGTGTGTTCATGTCAACATGCCAAAGAAAGACGATAGTCAGAAAGATACATCCAAGGCGAGTTCGTCGGCCGCTAGCAACGAGGCCATTTTAGCTGGTATTGCTAACCACGGAGCCGAGGTTCAACTCTCTTGTAGATGGCCTAAAGAAATCTTTGACGGGCCGCCTCGACGCAATCGAAATAACGTTATCATCGCTTCAGAAAAAAAAACATGAAACGGAGCGCCGCTTCGATGATTTTGATGAAGCCCAGACAGCTAATGACAGCCGTATAACAGCGCTGGAAACTACGTGCAACGAGATACAGGCGGCTAACGTTCTCCTCAAGGCTAAAGTCAACGACTTGGAGGACCGATCCCGCAGACTCAATGTCAGGATCGTGGGCATTAAAGAAGGGGAAGAGAAAGGCAGTCCCACTGGCTTTGTTTCTAAGCTGATCCCAGAGCTGCTCGACCAAGACAACTTTAGCAGACCCATAAAAATAGACCGAGCCCATCGTAGCCTGAGACCGAAGCCTCAGCCTAATGAGTGGCCACGGATCATCATTGCCAAGGTCCACAACGATTGGGATGTGATCGACATATTGCGACTCAGCCGTCAACAAGCACCCCTGCACTATCACGGTGAGAGAGTCTCCATTTTCCCAGACTACACGGCGGAGGTCTCAGCACAGCGGCAATCCTATGCAAGTGTGAGGAAGCGGCTAACCGAAGCTGGTGCTAAATGTTCCTTGCGTTTTCCAGCCAAGCTCCATGTCAACTACAACAACACATGGAAGATGTTTGTGTCACCAGCTGATGCGGAACGGTTTGCCAACTCTTTAGCCCCAGCGAATGTCTCTTAAATCCTATACAGTATAGTACATATTACTATCATAGTGTATTTATATATATTAGAGGATGGATACCCGACCCGAGCCCGATGGGACCCGTCGGTAACCGACGGGCCGGGCCGGGTTCGGACAGATATTTAGAAATAATGTTCGGGTTCGGGTCGGGCTCGGTCACGTCAGCGCGATAAGGCATTGAACATTTGAAATTTAAAACAGCTTATTATGTAGGTGGCCAATGGGCCTGTTTAACTTGATGCAAAGGTATGTTTTTGTGATTAAAATAAATTAAAAATATTACCCTAACATCCGTCTTCCTGAGTGCGGAAATTTGTTTATGTAGCTGTGACAACACGCAACATGTTCGTGCATATTGCATATTAAGCTACATGTGCCTGGCAGCGCAACTTCAGCGCTGCTGGCAGGACCATCGAGCAGAGGAAGACAGCCTTGAAGCCATCCACAGTTGATGCAATCCTTTTTCTGCATAAATACCTGGATTAGCCTAAACTTTGATGGATGGATTGTGTAAATAGATCCCATGTTGCAGTTTAGTAGCCATACAGTTTGCGAGAAAAATGGTAAGAGTGATTTTCATTTCAATAAGCTGCATTTGTGTTACGTTAATGTTTTGTTCTGTTAGCTTGGGCCATTTATGGTAGACCTTTGTTCATTTAATTTCAATTGGCTATCTGATTGGACCCTGTGTTAACGTGTGTATTTGTTTCCCCGTCTGCGCGCTGATGCGCTCATCTGTAATCATTTCAGAATGCCTTACTACAGTTGCTTAATAAAAGCATACATGACGTACATGCGTCATTAGTATGAGAAAACAAAAAATAGATTCGGGTTCGGGTCGGGCTCGGATATAAATATCTTAATGCCTGTCGGGCTCGGGTTGGGTTCGGTTACTACTCTGTCGGACGCGGGCCGGGCTCGGACAGAAAAATGTGGCCCAATCCGCACTCTAATATATATACATACTGTATATATTTTTGGACTGGTTATTTTCATATCCAGTGTTTTGATAATGGTTCAGATCTAATTTTTGTTTTCAGCTGATCATTGATACAGCACAAGGCAACGTTATGTGTTTAAATAACGCTACACACTGTGTGCCTTCTCGGGTACACAAAACTAACATTGGAACAATATAATTGTTTACTTTCAGTCTGTATCAATATTGATTGATACTCCCGGTTAGGTGTGTTAATTTATGCGTTCACCTTTTTATATATATGCTCACTCCTTTATGGGATGTTTCCCTTATTTTCTTAAATTTGATGTTTTATATGTTGCACTGATTATACCCTCCCACCTGTTATCTATATCTCACCAGCATATGTTCTGAATGTCGCTTACTCTGGGTACTTCTTGTGGGTGCAATGCAAACATTTGTTAATGTTATGGAGATGTGCACAGGCCTCGTGGTACTTGGTTCCTGTGTGCAGTTTGGCTGGCTCTGTTACCCGGCAGCCTCCTTGTTAACTAGTGGGATGTACCGCCTAGTTATTTTAGCGGGTTTGGGGTTTTTTTTTGGGGGGGGGGGTTGTTTTCTTTCTTTCTTTTCTTCATGTGTTCTTATTTGTTTTTCAAATGTTTTTTGTTGTAGTTTTTTTTGCCACTCGTTGCATTGTCAGCCCTCTGTATGCCGCATGTCAAACTCTACCTTATGTCCCTCCACATAGATATATGTCATTTACTCAATTAGTTCAGAGATGGGTCACATCACTTTCACTACTTGGAATTGTAGGGGTATGGGCAGTGCTCTTAAACGAGGTAAAGTTCTCTCACATTTGAAGTCCCTGTCGTCTGACATTTTATTTTTGCAGGAGACCCATATCCAACCCTCAGTGCAGAGGCGCTCTCAGGTGTACCAGTCCACCTTTTCCTCCAAGACGAGGGGGGTTGACATTCTTATTCGCAGATCCATCCCATTTGTATTCAAATCGCAGATTACCGATCCAGGTGGGAGGTTCATTCTTGTCACGGGTATGGTCAACTCAGTCCCTTTAGCTCTTTTAAACATTTACGCCCCAAATTTCGATAACCCAGATTTTTTCTGTAAAATATTCAACTTTGTCACAGAATACAATGATTACAACATAATTATCGGTGGCGTCTTTAATTGTTATTTTGATCCGATACTGGATAGGTCCTCCTCGTGTTATGCCCGGAGACAAAGAGAGACAGAAGATCCAATAGCGAGTAGAACAAGGTGATTTATTCAACTCAGATATAAGATAGGTCAGAAAGTTCGGTGTCATAGAACAGAACCTCAGAATCCTCAGAACATAATACACAGAACGTGTTAGTGGCGGAGAACGCACACTCAGGAATATCAGATACACAGCAGTTCGGAATGTTCATCGGCAGAGACTCAGGATCAGACTGGAGCGGAAAAGGCGTCGGCAGAATCCAGGACGAAGCACTGGCGGTGGCGCAGGGATGCGGTGGGCAGACGAAGGAAAAGGAATCCAGGAAACCGGAGCGAAGGACACACGAAAAACCAGAACCCACGAGCAGACATGTACCACCGGACAACTGCAAACAATCTGACAACAAGGCAGAGTGAGACACGCGTTGATATAGCCCCGGTGATTAGTGCAGCAGGTGACAGTGATGAGAGTGAAAGGTAATCAGACACCACGCCTCCAACACAACCACACACTCACATAGAGCAAGGGAGACGGTGCATTCATGAACCGTGACACCTCGTCTGTGGCCCCAATATTAAAATCTGTCTCGGTTCTCAACAACCTTGCCAAATCTCTGGACCTGGTTGACATTTGGAGGCACCAGCACCCCTTAGAAAGGACATTTTCTTTTTTCTCCCCCATGCATGGCAGCTTCACAAGAATTGATTACATGCTGGTTGACTCTAGACTTATGTCTAATGTAATAAGCTCAACCTATCATAGTATCTTAATTTCCGACCATGCGCCTCTATATTTAGATTTCACGTTTAGTGGCTATATATCGACCAAGATTGCAGATTTTCTGCTCATTAATGATAATGGGGCCGTCTCAGATTCTACTTTGTGGAAGGCGTTTAAAGCCGTGATAAGAGGGCACATTATCTCGTATCATGACCCTTTGTAACCACAGACACATAACATGCTGCTATTCTTGAATGCTTTACTCTACAGTCATAATTTTGGGCTCTAATGAAAGGTTACACTTAGAGCTATTATATACCTTATCCAGATTCACTGTCAGTAATTGCTGATACATAGTTACTGAAGTATAAACACATTATAGTGTTTTTTTTTCCAATTCTTGAAACTAAACTTTCTATAAATAAAGAGACAAAAAAACTGCTATGCATTAAAACACTTTAATTTTAGAACTCACACTATAAAATAAATATATATATATACACACACACATGTATTTATATGCATTTCAAACTATTTACAAATTATATTTTTTAGAATCAAAGAAAATATATCTTCCGGGGGCACATCTACTCAAAAAAAAAAAAAAACTATGGGTGCTCTACAACAGATCCCACCTAACATAACACCTAACACCTATCAAATTTTCACCTCTCACCTCTCATTTTCACCTGTTGTCTTCATTCACTTGTGATCTAGATCAATGCTAACTTTACGCATGGGGCGCACAAATCACTATGGTGCTTTGCGCACAAACTTCACACATGACCAAATAATTCGTCCCACTGAAGCTGCATATTTTTCTTTACAGAAATTCATTGGCTATCAGAAAAGTCAGTCATTTCCATCATCCATTTCAACTGGATCGATTTACTGTCAATCAAAGAGAGGGAGGTACCATGGCTCTGATAGGCGCTCCTTGGCTATTGATACCTTGTGACACCTCTATCATGAACCGATTGGCTCAAATGACCCGTCTATCAAAAGTTCAGGGGTCAGCGGCCATTTTGACATCACATTTTTCTTCGTGTTTACATGTGAAATGAAACTAGACCATAGAATGCATCGAAGTTGTGATAGCTCTGTCGGCTAACTTGAAATGCTACTACTACATTCCATGGATGCTTATTGATATATAAATATGTTATGGACTAAATACTTTGCTGAATTGGATTGTATGGACCCTTGAGAGTGCAACAAAACCATTTTTGTTGTAATGTAATGGATCAGTGAACTAACAGAAGGCTTCAAGGGTGAGTTTCTTCCAGTTTATGTTTGTTTGTTTGGCTGTTGGTGGTCTGACAAAGACACAGATTGTACCCGCTGTGTTGATTGTATCCTTAAATGGTTTACATCATTCGAATCACGAGCATTTCAGCTTTCCAGAGATATGTAACATGTTTATTTTTATTTTTTGAATTTTCTCGGTCAAAAAGTTTAACCTCTGAAACACTCCAATGTCCCGTGGACGGGACGTCGGAACACAAATAGGTTAACTGATCACAAGCAGATAAATGACAGATTCTTTAGTTTTTACAGCCAGCTATATATTTCCAAGTCTACTGCCACGGATGCAGACATTGCCAGTTTTCTCCATACTTTAGACATTCCAGTCCTTTCTGAGTCCGCAAGACTGGAATTGGACTCTGAATTTACACGGGAGGAGATCAGAAATGCCATTCGTTCTTTTCCTAGTGGCAAAGCATGCGGCCCAGATGGATTTGGGATAGAGTTTTATAAGATGCACATTGACATTAGATTAGATTAGATTAGATTAGATTCAACTTTATTGCCATTACACAAGTACAGGTACAAGGCAACGAAATGCAGTTTAGGTGTAACCAGAAGTGCAATAGCAGCAAGTGCAGGATATACAATGGTTGCATAAGTGCATGATATACAATGGATGAATAAGTGCAGGACATGGATATGTACTGAATATATATATATATATATATATATATATATATATATATATATATATATATATATATATATATAGAGAGAGAGAGAGAGAGAGAGAGAGTGTAACGGTTACCAGCTGGAGTGCCCTTGAGAGCCACCAGAGGGCACTCCACACATAAGACTATGATCACTCACAAACTACATTTCCCATAACTCACTGCCCGGACTCATCATCACTTATCACTGATCACATTCACCTGTACCTCATTCACTGATTGCATTCACCTGTGTCTCACCATCCTGTTAGTCTCTGTCTATTTATACCATGGTCATTCATTCACTCACCGCGAAGTCTTGTTTAATGTTACACTGCAATTCTGAGCACTCTCCTGATTTTCTTGTTTTTTGATACCTTGCCCTGTTCCCTGGATTACTCTCTTGCCTCTGGTCCCTGCCTGTTTTGTTTGTTTGTTTCTTTGTTTGGACTGCCTGTCTGTGTATGACCCTTGCCTGTACCTTGGATTACGCTTCTGGATTGCCCTCAAATAAAGCTGCATTTGGATTCTCAACCCTTCTGTCTCAGAGCAGTTCGTAACAGAGAGAGAGAGATGGTTATTACTATAAACAGAATTTACAGGTGAATATGTGCAATGAATAAATATACAGATGGCTATTACTATAAACAGAATTTACAGGTGAATATGTACTATGAGTATAATATAATATACAGATGGCTATTACTATAAACAGAATTTTACAGATAGAGGTATACAATATGTTAGGCTAAGATGAGGAATATAGCAGTGGATTAAGGTAGTGCAATGAAGTATGGACAGAAGCTATCCGAAAAAAAGTGTAAAGTGCAGTGGAAGTGATTGCATATTACAGTTCGAAGTACGGTGCAAAATGCAAATGTAAACAGTAGTACTGTGAATTCAGTCGGCAGTGCAAATGAGCATAATCCAGTTAAGGTATGGTAGTGCAAGATGCATAAGTAAACAGTTTTTCCAGTAGTGCATATAACAAAGTGAAGGCAGATGTGAGGTAGGAGAGTTGGCAGTATATGAGGGGAGTGGATCAGCGAGGGTTAGAGTTCAATAAAGAGACAGCTCTGGGGAAAAAACCTGTTCTTTAGTCTGCTAGTCCTGGTCCGGAGGATCCTGAGACGCCTGCCGGAGGGCAGGAGAGAAAACAGTCTGTGGGCTGGGTGAGAGGAGTCCTTAAGGATGCTGCGAGCTCGATGCAGACAGCGTTTCCTCTGGATGTGCTCGATGGCAGGTAATGGAGTCCCTGTGATGCGCTGGGCAGTTTTCACCACCCGCTGCAGTGCCTTGCGCTCCGCAACAGAGCAGCTCCCATACCATACTGCCACACAGTTGGTCAGGATGCATTATCGCCCCCCCCCCCCCCCCCCTCATGCTTCGGATGGTCAATCGTTCACTGAAAAAGGGTACTTTTCCTCACACTCTCTACGACGCCCATATTTGTGTCCTCTTAAAAAAGGACAGAGACGAAACAAACGTCTCTTCGTACCGTCCCCTATCTCTGCTCAACTCTGACCAAAAAATTATAGCAAAAGTTCTGACCGTCCGATAAAATAAATATTTTGGCACTTTAATTCATCCTGATCAATCAGGTTTCATCCAGGCAGGCAGGGCTGCTGTCTCTCTCCAATGCTTTTTGCTTTAGCTCTTGAGCCGCTGGCCATACCCATCAGAGCCAACCCCCAAATCTCTGGTATAAAATGCGGCTCATCCGAGTGCACCATCGGTCTGTACGCAGATGATGTAATTCTGACCCTTTCTGATGTAAAAACATCCCTTGCACCCCTTCTTAACTTGACAGACGGCTTTGGGGCGACTCTCTGGGTTCACTATAAACTGGGAGAAATCAGTTTTTAAGCCTCTGTCGAACGGTCTTGACTCCAGTTTCGTTTCCTTCTCAATCTGCCCTTCAGAGTCTCCAATGATCACTTCTCCTAATAGGGGATCAACATCCCCAGAAATCCAAAACTTCTTTTTAAACTGAATTACATGGATCTGATTGGCAGGCTCAAGGGTATGATAGATAAATGGAAACTTCTCCCCCTCTCATTGAATGGCCGTGTCAATATTGTTAAAATGGTCGTGCTCCCTAAATTTATTAACTTATTTCAGAATGTGCCCATATTCCTCACTTCTTCCTTTTTCAAGACGTTAGACTCTCTTATCACGCCCTTTGTCTGGGCCTCCAAGCCCCCTCGTATTTCAAAAGCCCATTTACAGAAGCCCAATGAGGAGGGTGGTTTAGGCCTGGCTGTCTTTCGGCACTACTACTGGGCCTGTAATGCCAGAGCCTGGGTTTTCTGGAAACAGTTCTCGGCTGTGTGTACGGGGATGGACGGACCCGGCCCTAGATGGCCTGAGATTGAGTTTAGTAATTCTGTATCACTTACTGGTGCCTCCTTGTCTGCCATCCTATTCTCAAAACCTGATATTAAAATCAAATCGCTACGCAATTATTTCTTACTCTTGGGCATCTTTTTTGGTCCTGCTCTAAGCTCACAAGAGCTCTCACCGGGGTTAATGAGCGCTGAGCGCCCCGTGATCACTGGATCTCACACTCCAAAAACGCAAGATACATTTTATTAAATAGGTGCTCTCTTTATAAATAAACCACAGATTTGAGCTTTAAACAACTACATTCTTGTACATTACATTTTGTGACACAATAGTAGTATTTTTTAATTATGCAGGGTTTCTCATCCACGTGACAGCAGCAAGCAGGCTCCTGGGGCCGGATTCAAGAAAATCTTCTTAAGTAAGAAGTTAAGAAAATTCTTAAGATAAATTCTAAGAAGTTCGTAAGAATGTTCCTAAGTGCAATTCTTGAAAAATTCTTAAGAAGATCTCAAATATTTTCTTAAGAACATCTTAATTTTTTACTTAAGAAGAAAATAAAAGGTGTTACTTTATTGAAAGGTAATATTGCACACTCGCTGAATGAAAAACACCTCAAAGCTCGTCGTTTTGCGCTTCCTGCAGATTACCGCAGATATCATAATAAGTGTGCAGACTATTTTCGTCGTGACTGGCTTGACGTGAGTAAATCACTCAATGCTCTCGCCGGGGTTAACGAGCGCTGAACACCCGCTGATCGCCTGGATCTCACAACTACGAAAATGGCAGATAAAATTGTAAAATAGGGTCTCTCTTCATAAATAAACCACAGATTTAATCTTTAAATAAGTACATTCTCGCCTGAAAAAGTCTTAAAACTACAATTTGTGACACATTAACAGTAGAATTGGTATTTAAGATAGGTTGGAGGCTATCCTAACTTTAAGAAGTTATTTACGATGATTTTAAAGAACATTATTTTTGTGAATATGAATACTTCTTGAATTTTATCTTAAAGGTCCCGTTCTTTGTGATCCCATTGTTCAAACTTTAGTTAGTGTGTAATGTTGCTGTTAGAGCATAAATAATACCTGTAAAATTATAAAGCTCAAAGTTCAATGCCAAGCGAGATATTTTATTTAACAGAAGTTCCCTTTCAAAGCCTACAGCGAACGGCCGGCTTGGACTACATCCTGGTACTTCCTTCATTAATTACGTCAGTAGAACAGTAGAACAGACTAACCTCCGCCCACAAGAATACACGAAAAAAGGGGGTGTGGCCTTGTTGCTGTCCCACGTGGAGAAGAGGAAGTGTCGCGTGGAGAAAAGGAAGTGTTGCGTTTGAGTGTGTTTGTTGCCATGTCGTCGAGACGCTGTTATTTTCATCCCGGAGTCAAATCACCTTTGTTTGGCTTTCCCAGGGACGCTGTAGAGATCATTAAGCGCATACATCTCCCGTTAAGAGGCGTGACCTTTCCACGTGCGCTAAGCTGCTGTCGAATCACAACACAGGAACTGTGCCACGTTCGCTAAGCTGCGGTCAAATCACAACACGGGAACCGCTGGCACAATCAGAACTCGTTACGTATTTCTGAAGGAGGGACTTCATAGAATAAAGGAACTCATCAGCCGTTTTTAGGACAGTGAAAACAGCGGTGTACAGATGAGTAAATTGTGTTAAAAATACTGTTTTTTTTTACACGCGAAACATGAACACATGTTATATTGCACACTGTAAACACAATCAAAGCTTCAAAAAAACACGAAGAACGGGACCTTTAAGAACAATCATAAGAAAAAAAGATAAGAACATTCTTAAGAAAAGTTTTTGGGAATACAAAATATTCTTATATTTTTAATATTCTTATATTCTTAAGTTAGAAAATAAGAAGAAATTGGTAGTTACGAATAATTTAATTCTTAAGAATGTTTTGTGAATCTGGCCCCTGATTGGTAAACGAGGCGTGAATTGACGCCAAAGTTCAAACTTTTCAACTCGGGCGTCAGACGCGAATTCGCTTCAAACGCGTGAATGCACAAAAAGCACCCCTCGCGCGTATCGCGCAATACACTCAATTCGCGGCAAATTCGTCCATGGACCTCCAGACGCGCGTCAACAATGACTTAACATTGAAATCACTCGCTCCTGACGTTCTATTCATGTTTGCTGTGAACGCTAGCCTGACGTCGTCATACTCAATTCTAGTCAGAATATGAGTCTGATCTGCTCCGTTGGGCTGTGATTATGGGGCGTGTTTAAACCGAACCAGGAAAGACCTCAATTGGATAGACCTACAACCAATCAGAGCAACGGAGCGACGCATAACATTAGTTGTCAAATGTCAACAGAACTCAACTGCACTGTGTTGCCAAGTCCGCGGATTGAAGCGACCCCGATTATGTGATATACAGACCCAGGAATGCGAAATTTAGCAGGCAGTCCAGCCAAAATAACACATATTTTACCCCCCAAATGCCATTTTTCCCGGAGAACCCCACCTGGAAAGCTATTGGGCTTGTTTTTGGCTAGTTTTGAGTAGCAATTGGGCGAGTTTTGCTGTAAAAACTTGGCAACCCTGTCTGTGCGCGCTGGAATAAGTCACGTTAGAAGAAGAAGATGAGTGTAAACGATCTTTGCCGGTGTTGTAAAAAGAATTTAAGGATACACAGAGTACATACCAACACGATCATCATTTCTGAGAGAAATAGTAAAGGTGAATGCATATATGAACAAGTTCTCCGTTTAGGATTAGAACAAATTCAACCCAAGCGCCTTTGATGACGTGGATGATTACGTTACTGTTTATCATCTGTCCATCATCGTCTAAAGCCCGCCCTGACAATTTCATTGGTCCGAACAGTTTCTGTTTGGGCATAATTACTTCTCTATGGATCAAGTCCAGACCGAACTGGCCGTGCAAAAAATGTTGTGGGCGGGGCTAAGTTCGTCTGGCATCCAGGCTATGTGAACGCAGCATAAGGCCATGAAATATCATTGTTATATTATTATTTTTTCCACAAGAGGTCGGCAAAGACACCCAATGTAAGATATTTTGAGCTGAATTAAAAGAGGTATTCATGAAATTGTGAGTTATTTTGAATTGAAGTTAAAAGAATGTGAAGAATGTGCTTAAATTATTATTTATTGATAAAATCTAGTAATTTAAAGGTAAATAAAATTAAGATTTTTTTTTTTAAATGTTATCAAAATTAAATTAAATAAGCTTTCTGGACAAATAAAAACTTAATTATAATTTTAGGGCTTCCGGACATTTTGACCTGCGAGGAAAGGATTTGTTACAAAGTGTCAGGGAAGGATGAGGGTTAAAGTATCTTTTTTTTTTTTGGAGTGGACATACTACATCTGCCATGTTGTCATTATCATGTGACCTACCAGCGTCAGTTGAGTCACTTCACTGTCCTTCACAAATCCTCTCCCGTAGCCTCATGGGATGATACCAGTGTCCATCATATGCACACTTCAGAATCCCGCCGGAAGCAGTAGGTCATCCGGGGACTTTTTGCCTGTGAATTCAGACATACTGTTAGGTCACATACTGTTTTTCGCCTACAATATAGTAGGGAAGTATGTGATTTCAGATGCAGCCGTAGGTTTTCATCAAACGGATCAAAGTGTGCCCTTAAACCCACGGCCTAACCTCCACCTCTCAGCGCTCACTCTCGCTCGTAACGCCCCTGAGGGAAGCTCGGCCCTCACTACTTTCAGAAGAAATGTGAAAATGCCATCAGGGCAAGAAAAAAAAAATCCTAATGGGCTTGACCTCAGTGAAACGAGAGTGACGCTTTCATGGTTTCTGATGCAATTGTGATTGTAAGGCACTGAAATGAAGCTGCTGAAAGATGGAAAAGTCACGTTTTGGCAGGATTTGAGGTTGGGGGGAAAGTGTGTTTAAATTATTTATCCTCATCTAATCAAGCATTATATTTCACAGTCAAAATAATATTTAATTTACATGCATTTAGCAGATGCTTTTATCCGAAGTGACCTGCATTGCATTTACACTATACAGGCAAAAACTTTAAAGGTGCCCTAGAATGATTTGAAACAACATTTTAAATTGTTCTCTGGTATCTACAAAGAGGGTATATGCCTTATTTAAGGTCAATAATTGTCCAGATATGGTTTTACAGGTCCATTTACAACTCTAGAAATATTCCCCAGGATGAAATGGTCTGTGTTTGCCTTATTTGGAAGGGTCATGAATATTAATGCAGAGTTCTGCTCTGATTGGCTGTTTCACTGCGGCTAAATGATAGCTGACCGTCATGACGATGGAGAGATTAGGCATTCAACCTTATATGTTTGAGCCCGTTTCTGACGAAGATGGAGATTTTGAGGAACAACAACATGTTTTGAGATTGGAAATGCAAAATCATTACGTCCGTACCAGAACTTCAGCCTAAACGATAACTAGCATTAGCATTAAATATACACATCAGCAGTCACAACTTTTTTGTAAAAACATTTTAATTATTGTAATGTGTCCCTGTATGATTTTACAATGATAGCTTCTTCACTTTGAATCACAAACTGAACTGGGTAGCGCTTCAATATGTTGTTTGTACAGTAACGTTTGAGTTTGTAAGTAGAGTACTGATTTAAAAGTCAATTTATTTAGCCATTTAGTTATGTAAACTACTCAGATTATCCTATTGTTACTGTACTAGCATCTTGTGTTGGATCTAGGCAACAATGGGGATATTATCGTTAATGTTGTCTCTCTAAGAAGCTTTTAATTTAATCAGAAATTGTTTAGACAGTCAATAAGTGGATAAAATCACTTACTGCTTGCAGGTATATGGTTGGAATTGCCCCTTTCTTCAGTATCGGACGCTGAGCAAAGCCTGCTTGATATTGTCCCAGGTTTGAACAACTGTCCGTGGTGAAATGGGCCGAGCAAACTAACAACTTTGAAATAAATTGTTGTGGTATCCGATTATAAATAAACATCAACCATGCCTGTTGACATGTTTTATCTGTGGGAAGAGTATGAAAAGTCTTCACATCCCCTGCACAGCCTGGAACATAACATTTGTTTCCATGATCTGCCATGTTCGCTATCCTCGCGTGACGCTTGTTTACCTGAAGAGATGATTCGGCTGCGCAGTTCCGCCTGACAGTGAACATGTGCTGGCATATGCAAATGTTGGGGGGCGTACATATTAATGATCCCGACGATTGCATCACTCGGTGTAACGTTGAGATTTGCCAATTTTTCCGTGGTGTTTTTCACAAACGAGATTTACATATGAAGGAGGAGACAATGGTGTTTGAGACTCACTTGTATGTGATTTACATGCACTGAACTCCTGTTATTTAACAATGCAAGGTTAATTACATTTTTCATTCTAGGGCATGCACCTTTAATAATTAAGAGTTTTTCATGTTTTTGAAAAGAAGTCTCTTATCATCATATCAGAATGATTTCTGAAGGATCATGTGACACTGAAGACTGGAGTAATGATGCTGAAAATTCAGCTTTGATCACAGGAATAAATTACATTTTAACATAAATTCACATACAAAAACAAGTTCTGTAACATTATTCTAAACTTTTGGCCTGTTGTGTAAGTTTTATCATGCATTGAACCCAGGGTTTGAGCTACAGAAATACCATACATACGGTAATTTCAATTATTTCTATTAAAAAGTATGGCAAGCATGTCTGGCAGAGACCAGAATGTCTCAGTAAGTCAGTAGGCTGCACCTTATTTTTCCTCTGATCTAAAAGTCTAGATTATGTCCTGCACTTAATTAAATTTGCAATATAACATTTAATCTCCTGCTACACACAAAAGCAATCAGAGTATCTCTCACATGCTAAAGGGTAATGGCATTGTGTAAACTATTCTCTGGATATACAGCACTCTTATTCTTTGTGTGTTCTACAGATCTGGCTGATATGAGAAATTAAAAATCACATGTAAAAACAGGTTGTTAAAGTTATGACAGCTCCATATTGTGCTAAAGCAAACAGCTCGCAGGGGAAACCCCAACGCGCTCTCTGCGCGTAATCTCCCATTATAGCTTTATGGACGGAGGGTCAGAGTTTCATAACAAGTGTGCAAATAATCGGACAGATTTCTCACAACACAGTTTACAGATCTGCGCTAAAGCTATGTAAACTAGAGCGATGTGTGTCAAGCGTATACTTACTCTCTGCTCAGTGTGATATTGAGCTGAAACACAATTACTTCACACGTGGCTGCATCTGATAGAGATGAGATACAGCATCTGACCGTCTCCGGGGCTCTGCTTCTGCAAAATCAACGCGATGAGGGTAAATAAAGGTGTACATCAACATTTATGCTTTTATCTAATGCAACTTACATTTCACTGAGAAACTGTTGCCATGCCATATTTGATGAATAACCGCTAATATAAAAACTAATGAACTGCTATTTATGAATAAATAAACTATATTTAAATATTAATTGAATCTAATTATTTATTTGTTTATAAATAGCAGTTATTGAGATCAAATATGGCATGGCATGGGTTTGATATAAATAAAATATATTCATGGATTATTCATTCATTACATGATTATTTATTTATTTAGTACTATGATTTATTATATACATTGTTATTACATTTATTTATTTATTTATTTACTCTCTATATATTATATTTATATAATATTAATAAATATAAAACGTATAATATTTAATTGATATATATTATATATTATATATATATCAATTAAATATTATAAGTATTATATTATATATATATATATATATTATATTATTATAATATATATATATATATATATATATATATATATATATATATTATATTATTATAATATATATATATATATATATATATATATATATATATATATATATATATATATATATATATATATAAATGACATAAATTATTTTTATTACATAAACTTGTATAATGTATTATATATCATGTATAATGTATTATATACATGATATACAATGGATGAATAAGTGCAGGACATGGATACCGGTATGTACTGAATATATATATATATATGAAAAAAAATCAATTGATCAATCAATCATTACTTGTTGATTTATTTATTATAGGCATAATATTTATGTACTATATATTATGTATTATATGCATAACAATTTATTATTATTATTATTATTATTATTATTATGTAATCATATTGCTATTATATTTATAATAATGTTTACTACTTAGAATATTTAAATAATATATAAATAAATGTATTTATTCATGTGAATTTATATTTATTTATCTATTTATTTAATACATAATAATTTACACACACACACACACACACACACACACACACACACACACACACACACACACACACAAATATGTATATGTATATGTATGTGTGTGTGTGTGTGTGTGTGTGTGTGTGTGTGTGTGTGTGTGTGTGTGTGTGTGTGTGTGTGTGTGTGTGTGTGTGTGTGTGTGTGTGTGTGTGTGTGTGTGTGTGTGTGTGTGTGTGTGTGTGTGTGTGTGTGTGTGTGTGTGTGTGTAGGTATATAAAATATGTGGATTATTTTCAACCAAACATTATAAACAAAAAAAATCACAAAAATGAATTATTAGTCTGTAATAGAGCCGTCATGTTTTCTTCAAAGACTAAAGCACAGTGGGTGGAACTAAAGTTGGCAGGGTAATTTGTAGTGAAATACGCCAAATGCTCCAAAAGCCAAACCATCTTAAGTTATCAGTATTTATGTCAGGGCTAGTATAGCACTCATAAATCGCAGATTCACAGTTCGCAATACACATCATAAACTTTTTTAAGCAAGCCAGGGAAAAATCCATGAGGATAGAAGCTATCGTTGAATCTGACCCTCAAGCAAAAAGAATATATCTGCCTTAAGTGAGCTTCAAGAAGTGATAATTTAACATGATTAACACGCAGAAGAAGGAAAGAGAGATGTGTAGACGGCAGACTCACAGCAAGACATCCAACGGACTGGCTTTGAGTGGTTTCTCAGGTCACAGATAGGCCGTTTCTTCAGCTGCATGGGAAAGGTGCTGTCGCTAGGAGCGACGGCAGGGTTAAAGCACAGGGGTCATCGCCAAGGCGTGAGGCGCCTCGGGTCCCGACATCCAAAAACATTAACCCTTCCCAGCATTCCACAGACGTCTAACAGTGAGCTGGTGTCCCAGTTGGATATCTCACCTCTGATCAAAGTGTATCTGTTTCAAAATCTTTCAAAATGTTCCATATTCAAATGTTGTGAGTGAATACATTTTGCGTAAAATGTTCATAGTTAGCAATGTTATATTATTTGCATTTTATTTATCAAATTAATTACATTTTATTATTATAACGTTCACAAAAATATGAAGCAGCACAACAGTACATAATAATAATAATCATAAATGTTTCTTGAGCAGTAAATCATCATATCAGAATGATTTCTGAAGGATCATGTGACACTGAAGACTGGAGTAATGATGCTGGAAATTCAGCTTTGATCACAGGAATAAATTACATTTTAAAATATATTCACATAGAAAACAGCTATTTTGAATCGTAATAATATTTCACAATTTTTACTGTATTTTTGGTCAAATAAATCAGCCTGGATGAGCAGAAGAGACTTCTTTCAAAAACAGTTAAAGTCCCCATGAAATCAAAGTGGAAGTTTTTGGCTTTTAGTATGAATATGCTAGCCTTACTGTTATCTATAAGCTAGTGCACTCCAAAATAATGACACAATTCACATTTAGAAGATATAAGCTTTCATAACTTACAGTCTCTCACTTCCGCTAATATGGATCAATGATTTTGATGACATCACTGCACTTCAGCTTCTAATCAGATTTTCTGGCCAATCTAATGCTTTCTAGAATCTAAAGCCCCGCCCCCTACATTATAAACAGACGCTAAAGCTGCAGCTGAAATCGACACGACAGCACAGAGCGGATCATGTGATCGAGTCGGTCCAGAGACACGACAGCACAGAGCGGATCATGTGATCGAGACGGTCCAGAGACACGACAGCACAGAGCGGATCATGTGATCGAGTCGGTCCAGAGACATGACAGCACAGAGCGGATCATGTGATCGAGACGGTCCAGAGACACGACAGCACAGAGCGGATCATGTGATCGAGTCGGTCCAGAGTCACGACAGCACAGAGCGGATCATGTGATCGAGTCGGTCCAGAGTCACGACAGCACAGAGCGGATCATGTGATCGAGTCGGTCCAGAGTCACGACAGCAAAGAGCGGATCATGTGATCGAGTCGGTCCAGAGTCACGACAGCACAGAGCGGATCATGTGATCGAGTCGGTCCAGAGTCACGACAGCACAGAGCGGATCATGTGATCGAGTCGGTCCAGAGTCACGACAGCACAGAGCTGATCATGTGATCGAGTCGGTCCAGAGTCACGACAGCACAGAGCGGATCATGTGATCGAGTCGGCACAGAGTCACGACAGCACAGAGCGGATCATGTGATCGAGTCGGTCCAGAGTCACGACAGCACAGAGCGGATCATGTGATCGAGTCGGTCCAGAGTCACGACAGCAAAGAGCGGATCATGTGATCGAGTCGGTCCAGAGTCACGACAGCACAGAGCGGATCATGTGATCGAGTCGGTCCAGAGTCACGACAGCACAGAGCGGATCATGTGATCGAGTCGGTCCAGAGTCACGACAGCACAGAGCTGATCATGTGATCGAGTCGGTCCAGAGTCACGACAGCACAGAGCTGATCATGTGATCGAGTCGGTCCAGAGTCACGACAGCACAGAGCGGATCATGTGATCGAGTCAGTCCAGAGTCACGACAGCACAGAGCGGATCATGTGATCGAGTCGGTCCAGAGTCACGACAGCACAGAGCGGATCATGTGATCGAGTCGGTCCAGAGTCACGACAGCAAAGAGCGGATCATGTGATCGAGTCGGTCCAGAGTCACGACAGCAAAGAGCTGATCATGTGATCGAGTCGGTCCAGAGTCACGACAGCAAAGAGCGGATCATGTGATCGAGTTGGTCCAGAGTCATGACAGCACAGAGCGGATCATGTGATCGAGTCGGTCCAGAGTCACGACAGCACAGAGCGGATCATGTGATCGAGTCGGTCCAGAGTCACGACAGCAAAGAGCGGATCATGTGATCGAGTTGGTCCAGAGTCATGACAGCACAGAGCGGATCATGTGATCGAGTCGGTCCAGAGTCACGACAGCACAGAGCGGATCATGTAATCGAGTCGGTCCAGAGTCACGACAGCAAAGAGCGGATCATGTGATCGAGTCGGTCCAGAGTCACGACAGCACAGAGCGGATCATGTGATCGAGTCGGTCCAAAGACACGCCAGCACAGAGCGGATCATGTGATCGAGTCGGTCCAGAGACACGACAGCACAGAGCGGATCATGTGATCGAGTCGGTCCAGAGACACGACAGCACACAGCGGATCATGTGATCGAGTCGGTCCAGAGTCACGACAGCAAAGAGCGGATCATGTGATCGAGTCGGTCCAGAGTCACGACAGCACAGAGCGGATCATGTGATCGAGTCGGTCCAGAGTCACGACAGCAAAGAGCGGATCATGTGATCGAGTCGGTCCAGAGTCACGACAGCACAGAGCGGATCATGTGATCGAGTCGGTCCAGAGTCACGACAGCAAAGAGCGGATCATGTGATCGAGTCGGTCCAGAGACACGACAGCACAGAGCGGATCATGTGATCGAGTCGGTCCAAAGACACGACAGCACAGAGCGGATCATGTGATCGAGTCGGTCCAGAGACACGACAGCACAGAGCGGATCATGTGATCGAGTCGGTCCAGAGACACGACAGCACAGAGCGGATCATGTGATCGAGTCGGTCCAGAGACACGACAGCACAGAGCGGATCATGTGATCGAGTCGGTCCAGAGACACGACAGCACAGAGCGGATAATGTGATCGAGTCGGTCCAGAGACACGACAGCAAAGAGCGGATCATGTGATCGAGTCGGTCCAGAGTCACGACAGCAAAGAGCGGATCATGTGATCGAGTCGGTCCAGAGACACGACAGCACAGAGCGGATCATGTGATCGAGTCGGTCCAGAGACACGACAGCACAGAGTGGATCATGTGATCGAGTCGGTCCAGAGACACGACAGCACAGAGCGGATCATGTGATCGAGTCGGTCCAGAGACACGACAGCACAGAGCGGATCATGTGATCGAGTCGGTCCAGAGTCACGACAGCACAGAGCGGATCATATGATCGAGTCGGTCCAGAGTCACGCCAGCACAGAGCGGATCATGTGATCGAGTCGGTCCAGAGACACGACAGCACAGAGCGGATCATGTGATCGAGTCGGTCCAGAGTCACGACAGCACAGAGCGGATCATATGATCGAGTCGGTCCAGAGTCACGCCAGCACAGAGCGGATCATGTGATCGAGTCGGTCCAGAGACACGACAACACAGAGCGGATCATGTGATCGAGTCGGTCCAGAGTCACAACAGCACAGAGCGGATCATGTGATCGAGTCGGTCCAGAGACACGACAGCACAGAGCGGATCATGTGATCGAGTCGGTCCAGAGACACGACAACACAGAGCGGATCATGTGATCGAGTCGGTCCAGAGACACGACAGCACAGAGCGGATCATGTGATCGAGTCGCAGAGACACGACAGCACAGAGCGGATCATGTGATCGAGTCGCAGAGACACGACAGCACACAGCGGATCATGTGATCGAGTCGGTCCAGAGACACGACAGCACAGAGCGGATCATGTGATCGAGTCGGTCCAGAGACACGACAGCACAGAGCGGATCATGTGATCGAGTCGCAGAGACACGACAGCACAGAGCGGATCATGTGATCGAGTCGGTCCAGAGTCACGACAGCACAGAGCGGATCATGTGATCGAGTCGGTCCAGAGTCACAACAGCACAGAGCGGATCATGTGATCGAGTCGGTCCAGAGTCATGACAGCACAGAGCTGATCATGTGATCGAGTCGGTCCAGAGACACGACAGCACAGAGCGGATCATGTGATCGAGTCGGTCCAGAGTCACAACAGCACAGAGCGGATCATGTGATCGAGTCGGTCCAGAGTCACGACAGCACAGAGAGGATCATGTGATCGAGTCGGTCCAGAGTCACGACAGCACAGAGCGGATCATGTGATCGAGTCGGTCCAGAGACACGACAGCACAGAGCGGATCATGTGATCGAGTCGGTCCAGAGTCACGACAGCACAGAGCGGATCATATGATCGAGTCGGTCCAGAGTCACGCCAGCACAGAGCGGATCATGTGATCGAGTCGGTCCAGAGACACGACAGCACAGAGCGGATCATGTGATCGAGTCGGTCCAGAGTCACGACAGCACAGAGCGGATCATATGATCGAGTCGGTCCAGAGTCACGCCAGCACAGAGCGGATCATGTGATCGAGTCGGTCCAGAGACACGACAACACAGAGCGGATCATGTGATCGAGTCGGTCCAGAGTCACAACAGCACAGAGCGGATCATGTGATCGAGTCGGTCCAGAGACACGACAGCACAGAGCGGATCATGTGATCGAGTCGGTCCAGAGACACGACAACACAGAGCGGATCATGTGATCGAGTCGGTCCAGAGACACGACAGCACAGAGCGGATCATGTGATCGAGTCGCAGAGACACGACAGCACAGAGCGGATCATGTGATCGAGTCGCAGAGACACGACAGCACACAGCGGATCATGTGATCGAGTCGGTCCAGAGACACGACAGCACAGAGCGGATCATGTGATCGAGTCGGTCCAGAGACACGACAGCACAGAGCGGATCATGTGATCGAGTCGCAGAGACACGACAGCACAGAGCGGATCATGTGATCGAGTCGGTCCAGAGTCACGACAGCACAGAGCGGATCATGTGATCGAGTCGGTCCAGAGTCACAACAGCACAGAGCGGATCATGTGATCGAGTCGGTCCAGAGTCATGACAGCACAGAGCTGATCATGTGATCGAGTCGGTCCAGAGACACGACAGCACAGAGCGGATCATGTGATCGAGTCGGTCCAGAGTCACAACAGCACAGAGCAGATCATGTGATCGAGTCGGTCCAGAGTCACGACAGCACAGAGAGGATCATGTGATCGAGTCGGTCCAGAGTCACGACAGCACAGAGCGGATCATGTGATCGAGTCGGTCCAGAGTCACAACAGCACAGAGCGGATCATGTGATCGAGTCGGTCCAGAGACACGACAACACAGAGCGGATCATGTGATCGAGTCGGTCCAGAGTCATGACAGCACAGAGCTGATCATGTGATCGAGTCGGTCCAGAGACACGACAGCACAGAGTGGATCATGTGATCGAGTCATAAATGTTTCTTGAGCAGTAAATCATCATATCAGAATGATTTCTGAAGGGTCATGTGACACTGAAGACTGGAGTAATGATGCTGAAAATTCAGCTTTGATCACAGGAATAAATTACATTTTAAAATATATTCACATAGAAAACAGCTATTTTGAATCGTAATAATATTTCACAATTTTTACTGTATTTTTGGTCAAATAAATCAGCCTGGATGAGCAGAAGAGACTTCTTTCAAAAACAGTTAAAGTCCCCATGAAATCAAAGTGGAAGTTTTTGGCTTTTAGTATGAATATGCTAGCCTTACTGTTATCTATAAGCTAGTGCACTCCAAAATAATGACACAATTCACATTTAGAAGATATAAGCTTTCATAACTTACAGTCTCTCACTTCCGCTAATATGGATCAATGATTTTGATGACATCACTGCACTTCAGCTTCTAATCAGATTTTCTGGCCAATCTAATGCTTTCTAGAATCTAAAGCCCCGCCCCCTACATTATAAACAGACGCTAAAGCTGCAGCTGAAATCGACACGACAGCACAGAGCGGATCATGTGATCGAGTCGGTCCAGAGACACGACAGCACAGAGCGGATCATGTGATCGAGACGGTCCAGAGACACGACAGCACAGAGCGGATCATGTGATCGAGTCGGTCCAGAGACATGACAGCACAGAGCGGATCATGTGATCGAGACGGTCCAGAGACACGACAGCACAGAGCGGATCATGTGATCGAGTCGGTCCAGAGTCACGACAGCACAGAGCGGATCATGTGATCGAGTCGGTCCAGAGTCACGACAGCACAGAGCGGATCATGTGATCGAGTCGGTCCAGAGTCACGACAGCAAAGAGCGGATCATGTGATCGAGTCGGTCCAGAGTCACGACAGCACAGAGCGGATCATGTGATCGAGTCGGTCCAGAGTCACGACAGCACAGAGCGGATCATGTGATCGAGTCGGTCCAGAGTCACGACAGCACAGAGCTGATCATGTGATCGAGTCGGTCCAGAGTCACGACAGCACAGAGCGGATCATGTGATCGAGTCGGCACAGAGTCACGACAGCACAGAGCGGATCATGTGATCGAGTCGGTCCAGAGTCACGACAGCACAGAGCGGATCATGTGATCGAGTCGGTCCAGAGTCACGACAGCAAAGAGCGGATCATGTGATCGAGTCGGTCCAGAGTCACGACAGCACAGAGCGGATCATGTGATCGAGTCGGTCCAGAGTCACGACAGCACAGAGCGGATCATGTGATCGAGTCGGTCCAGAGTCACGACAGCACAGAGCTGATCATGTGATCGAGTCGGTCCAGAGTCACGACAGCACAGAGCTGATCATGTGATCGAGTCGGTCCAGAGTCACGACAGCACAGAGCGGATCATGTGATCGAGTCAGTCCAGAGTCACGACAGCACAGAGCGGATCATGTGATCGAGTCGGTCCAGAGTCACGACAGCACAGAGCGGATCATGTGATCGAGTCGGTCCAGAGTCACGACAGCAAAGAGCGGATCATGTGATCGAGTCGGTCCAGAGTCACGACAGCAAAGAGCTGATCATGTGATCGAGTCGGTCCAGAGTCACGACAGCAAAGAGCGGATCATGTGATCGAGTTGGTCCAGAGTCATGACAGCACAGAGCGGATCATGTGATCGAGTCGGTCCAGAGTCACGACAGCACAGAGCGGATCATGTGATCGAGTCGGTCCAGAGTCACGACAGCAAAGAGCGGATCATGTGATCGAGTTGGTCCAGAGTCATGACAGCACAGAGCGGATCATGTGATCGAGTCGGTCCAGAGTCACGACAGCACAGAGCGGATCATGTAATCGAGTCGGTCCAGAGTCACGACAGCAAAGAGCGGATCATGTGATCGAGTCGGTCCAGAGTCACGACAGCACAGAGCGGATCATGTGATCGAGTCGGTCCAAAGACACGCCAGCACAGAGCGGATCATGTGATCGAGTCGGTCCAGAGACACGACAGCACAGAGCGGATCATGTGATCGAGTCGGTCCAGAGACACGACAGCACACAGCGGATCATGTGATCGAGTCGGTCCAGAGTCACGACAGCAAAGAGCGGATCATGTGATCGAGTCGGTCCAGAGTCACGACAGCACAGAGCGGATCATGTGATCGAGTCGGTCCAGAGTCACGACAGCAAAGAGCGGATCATGTGATCGAGTCGGTCCAGAGTCACGACAGCACAGAGCGGATCATGTGATCGAGTCGGTCCAGAGTCACGACAGCAAAGAGCGGATCATGTGATCGAGTCGGTCCAGAGACACGACAGCACAGAGCGGATCATGTGATCGAGTCGGTCCAAAGACACGACAGCACAGAGCGGATCATGTGATCGAGTCGGTCCAGAGACACGACAGCACAGAGCGGATCATGTGATCGAGTCGGTCCAGAGACACGACAGCACAGAGCGGATCATGTGATCGAGTCGGTCCAGAGACACGACAGCACAGAGCGGATCATGTGATCGAGTCGGTCCAGAGACACGACAGCACAGAGCGGATAATGTGATCGAGTCGGTCCAGAGACACGACAGCAAAGAGCGGATCATGTGATCGAGTCGGTCCAGAGTCACGACAGCAAAGAGCGGATCATGTGATCGAGTCGGTCCAGAGACACGACAGCACAGAGCGGATCATGTGATCGAGTCGGTCCAGAGACACGACAGCACAGAGTGGATCATGTGATCGAGTCGGTCCAGAGACACGACAGCACAGAGCGGATCATGTGATCGAGTCGGTCCAGAGACACGACAGCACAGAGCGGATCATGTGATCGAGTCGGTCCAGAGTCACGACAGCACAGAGCGGATCATATGATCGAGTCGGTCCAGAGTCACGCCAGCACAGAGCGGATCATGTGATCGAGTCGGTCCAGAGACACGACAGCACAGAGCGGATCATGTGATCGAGTCGGTCCAGAGTCACGACAGCACAGAGCGGATCATATGATCGAGTCGGTCCAGAGTCACGCCAGCACAGAGCGGATCATGTGATCGAGTCGGTCCAGAGACACGACAACACAGAGCGGATCATGTGATCGAGTCGGTCCAGAGTCACAACAGCACAGAGCGGATCATGTGATCGAGTCGGTCCAGAGACACGACAGCACAGAGCGGATCATGTGATCGAGTCGGTCCAGAGACACGACAACACAGAGCGGATCATGTGATCGAGTCGGTCCAGAGACACGACAGCACAGAGCGGATCATGTGATCGAGTCGCAGAGACACGACAGCACAGAGCGGATCATGTGATCGAGTCGCAGAGACACGACAGCACACAGCGGATCATGTGATCGAGTCGGTCCAGAGACACGACAGCACAGAGCGGATCATGTGATCGAGTCGGTCCAGAGACACGACAGCACAGAGCGGATCATGTGATCGAGTCGCAGAGACACGACAGCACAGAGCGGATCATGTGATCGAGTCGGTCCAGAGTCACGACAGCACAGAGCGGATCATGTGATCGAGTCGGTCCAGAGTCACAACAGCACAGAGCGGATCATGTGATCGAGTCGGTCCAGAGTCATGACAGCACAGAGCTGATCATGTGATCGAGTCGGTCCAGAGACACGACAGCACAGAGCGGATCATGTGATCGAGTCGGTCCAGAGTCACAACAGCACAGAGCGGATCATGTGATCGAGTCGGTCCAGAGTCACGACAGCACAGAGAGGATCATGTGATCGAGTCGGTCCAGAGTCACGACAGCACAGAGCGGATCATGTGATCGAGTCGGTCCAGAGACACGACAGCACAGAGCGGATCATGTGATCGAGTCGGTCCAGAGTCACGACAGCACAGAGCGGATCATATGATCGAGTCGGTCCAGAGTCACGCCAGCACAGAGCGGATCATGTGATCGAGTCGGTCCAGAGACACGACAGCACAGAGCGGATCATGTGATCGAGTCGGTCCAGAGTCACGACAGCACAGAGCGGATCATATGATCGAGTCGGTCCAGAGTCACGCCAGCACAGAGCGGATCATGTGATCGAGTCGGTCCAGAGACACGACAACACAGAGCGGATCATGTGATCGAGTCGGTCCAGAGTCACAACAGCACAGAGCGGATCATGTGATCGAGTCGGTCCAGAGACACGACAGCACAGAGCGGATCATGTGATCGAGTCGGTCCAGAGACACGACAACACAGAGCGGATCATGTGATCGAGTCGGTCCAGAGACACGACAGCACAGAGCGGATCATGTGATCGAGTCGCAGAGACACGACAGCACAGAGCGGATCATGTGATCGAGTCGCAGAGACACGACAGCACACAGCGGATCATGTGATCGAGTCGGTCCAGAGACACGACAGCACAGAGCGGATCATGTGATCGAGTCGGTCCAGAGACACGACAGCACAGAGCGGATCATGTGATCGAGTCGCAGAGACACGACAGCACAGAGCGGATCATGTGATCGAGTCGGTCCAGAGTCACGACAGCACAGAGCGGATCATGTGATCGAGTCGGTCCAGAGTCACAACAGCACAGAGCGGATCATGTGATCGAGTCGGTCCAGAGTCATGACAGCACAGAGCTGATCATGTGATCGAGTCGGTCCAGAGACACGACAGCACAGAGCGGATCATGTGATCGAGTCGGTCCAGAGTCACAACAGCACAGAGCGGATCATGTGATCGAGTCGGTCCAGAGTCACGACAGCACAGAGAGGATCATGTGATCGAGTCGGTCCAGAGTCACGACAGCACAGAGCGGATCATGTGATCGAGTCGGTCCAGAGTCACAACAGCACAGAGCGGATCATGTGATCGAGTCGGTCCAGAGACACGACAACACAGAGCGGATCATGTGATCGAGTCGGTCCAGAGTCATGACAGCACAGAGCTGATCATGTGATCGAGTCGGTCCAGAGACACGACAGCACAGAGTGGATCATGTGATCGAGTCGGTCCAGAGTCACGACAGCACAGAGCGGATCATGTGATCGAGTCGGTCCAGAGACACGACAGCACAGAGCGGATCATGTGATCGAGTCGGTCCAGAGTCATGACAGCACAGAGCTGATCATGTGATCGAGTCGGTCCAGAGTCATGACAGCACAGAGCGGATCATGTGATCGAGTCGGTCCAGAGTCACAACAGCACAGAGCGGATCATGTGATCGAGTCGGTCCAGAGACACGACAGCACAGAGCGGATCATGTGATCGAGTCGGTCCAGAGTCATGACAGCACAGAGCTGATCATGTGATCGAGTCGGTCCAGAGACACGACAGCACAGAGTGGATCATGTGATCGAGTCGGTCCAGAGTCACGACAGCACAGAGCGGATCATGTGATCGAGTCGGTCCAGAGTCACGACAGCAAAGAGCGGATCATGTGATCGAGTTGGTCCAGAGTCATGACAGCACAGAGCGGATCATGTGATCGAGTCGGTCCAGAGTCACGACAGCACAGAGCGGATCATGTAATCGAGTCGGTCCAGAGTCACGACAGCAAAGAGCGGATCATGTGATCGAGTCGGTCCAGAGTCACGACAGCACAGAGCGGATCATGTGATCGAGTCGGTCCAAAGACACGCCAGCACAGAGCGGATCATGTGATCGAGTCGGTCCAGAGACACGACAGCACACAGCGGATCATGTGATCGAGTCGGTCCAGAGTCACGACAGCACAGAGCGGATCATGTAATCGAGTCGGTCCAGAGTCACGACAGCACAGAGCGGATCATGTAATCGAGTCGGTCCAGAGTCACGACAGCAAAGAGCGGATCATGTGATCGAGTCGGTCCAGAGTCACGACAGCACAGAGCGGATCATGTGATCGAGTCGGTCCAGAGTCACGACAGCAAAGAGCGGATCATGTGATCGAGTCGGTCCAGAGACACGACAGCACAGAGCGGATCATGTGATCGAGTCGGTCCAAAGACACGACAGCACAGAGCGGATCATGTGATCGAGTCGGTCCAGAGACACGACAGCACAGAGCGGATCATGTGATCGAGTCGGTCCAGAGACACGACAGCACAGAGCGGATCATGTGATCGAGTCGGTCCAGAGACACGACAGCACAGAGCGGATCATGTGATCGAGTCGGTCCAGAGACACGACAGCACAGAGCGGATAATGTGATCGAGTCGGTCCAGAGACACGACAGCAAAGAGCGGATCATGTGATCGAGTCGGTCCAGAGTCACGACAGCAAAGAGCGGATCATGTGATCGAGTCGGTCCAGAGACACGACAGCACAGAGCGGATCATGTGATCGAGTCGGTCCAGAGACACGACAGCACAGAGTGGATCATGTGATCGAGTCGGTCCAGAGACACGACAGCACAGAGCGGATCATGTGATCGAGTCGGTCCAGAGACACGACAGCACAGAGCGGATCATGTGATCGAGTCGGTCCAGAGTCACGACAGCACAGAGCGGATCATATGATCGAGTCGGTCCAGAGTCACGCCAGCACAGAGCGGATCATGTGATCGAGTCGGTCCAGAGACACGACAGCACAGAGCGGATCATGTGATCGAGTCGGTCCAGAGTCACGACAGCACAGAGCGGATCATATGATCGAGTCGGTCCAGAGTCACGCCAGCACAGAGCGGATCATGTGATCGAGTCGGTCCAGAGACACGACAACACAGAGCGGATCATGTGATCGAGTCGGTCCAGAGTCACAACAGCACAGAGCGGATCATGTGATCGAGTCGGTCCAGAGACACGACAGCACAGAGCGGATCATGTGATCGAGTCGGTCCAGAGACACGACAGCACAGAGCGGATCATGTGATCGAGTCGGTCCAGAGTCACGACAGCACAGAGCGGATCATATGATCGAGTCGGTCCAGAGTCACGCCAGCACAGAGCGGATCATGTGATCGAGTCGGTCCAGAGACACGACAGCACAGAGCGGATCATGTGATCGAGTCGGTCCAGAGTCACGACAGCACAGAGCGGATCATATGATCGAGTCGGTCCAGAGTCACGCCAGCACAGAGCGGATCATGTGATCGAGTCGGTCCAGAGACACGACAACACAGAGCGGATCATGTGATCGAGTCGGTCCAGAGTCACAACAGCACAGAGCGGATCATGTGATCGAGTCGGTCCAGAGACACGACAGCACAGAGCGGATCATGTGATCGAGTCGGTCCAGAGACACGACAACACAGAGCGGATCATGTGATCGAGTCGGTCCAGAGACACGACAGCACAGAGCGGATCATGTGATCGAGTCGCAGAGACACGACAGCACAGAGCGGATCATGTGATCGAGTCGCAGAGACACGACAGCACACAGCGGATCATGTGATCGAGTCGGTCCAGAGACACGACAGCACAGAGCGGATCATGTGATCGAGTCGGTCCAGAGACACGACAGCACAGAGCGGATCATGTGATCGAGTCGCAGAGACACGACAGCACAGAGCGGATCATGTGATCGAGTCGGTCCAGAGTCACGACAGCACAGAGCGGATCATGTGATCGAGTCGGTCCAGAGTCACAACAGCACAGAGCGGATCATGTGATCGAGTCGGTCCAGAGTCATGACAGCACAGAGCTGATCATGTGATCGAGTCGGTCCAGAGACACGACAGCACAGAGCGGATCATGTGATCGAGTCGGTCCAGAGTCACAACAGCACAGAGCGGATCATGTGATCGAGTCGGTCCAGAGTCACGACAGCACAGAGAGGATCATGTGATCGAGTCGGTCCAGAGTCACGACAGCACAGAGCGGATCATGTGATCGAGTCGGTCCAGAGTCACAACAGCACAGAGCGGATCATGTGATCGAGTCGGTCCAGAGACACGACAGCACAGAGCGGATCATGTGATCGAGTCGGTCCAGAGTCATGACAGCACAGAGCTGATCATGTGATCGAGTCGGTCCAGAGACACGACAGCACAGAGTGGATCATGTGATCGAGTCGGTCCAGAGTCACGACAGCACAGAGCGGATCATGTGATCGAGTCGGTCCAGAGACACGACAGCACAGAGCGGATCATGTGATCGAGTCGGTCCAGAGTCATGACAGCACAGAGCTGATCATGTGATCGAGTCGGTCCAGAGTCATGACAGCACAGAGCGGATCATGTGATCGAGTCGGTCCAGAGTCACAACAGCACAGAGCGGATCATGTGATCGAGTCGGTCCAGAGACACGACAGCACAGAGCGGATCATGTGATCGAGTCGGTCCAGAGTCATGACAGCACAGAGCGGATCATGTGATCGAGTCGGTCCAGAGACACGACAGCACAGAGTGGATCATGTGATCGAGTCGGTCCAGAGTCACGACAGCACAGAGCGGATCATGTGATCGAGTCGGTCCAGAGACACGACAGCACAGAGCGGATCATGTGATCGAGTCGGTCCAGAGTCATGACAGCACAGAGCTGATCATGTGATCGAGTCGGTCCAGAGTCATGACAGCACAGAGCTGATCATGTGATCGAGTCGGTCCAGAGTCATGACAGCACAGAGCGGATCATGTGATCGAGTCGGTCCAGAGTCATGACAGCACAGAGCTGATCATGTGATCGAGTCGGTCCAGAGTCATGACAGCACAGAGCGGATCATGTGATCGAGTCGGTCCAGAGACACGACAGCACAGAGCGGATCATGTGATCGAGTCGGTCCAGAGTCATGACAGCACAGAGCGGATCATGTGATCGAGTCGGCACAGAGTCACGACAGCACAGAGCGGATCATGTGATCGAGTCGGCACAGAGACACGACAGCACAGAGCGGATCATGTGATCGAGTCGGTCCAGAGACACGACAGCACAGAGCGGATCATGTGATCGAGTCGGCACAGACCAGGAAGCGTATCAAACCTGTTTGAGTTCTGCACAGAATGCTGTATTTTAAAGCGATATGGAGGAGATTATGAGGAAACTGCAGCTTTACCGAGCTCAACGGCTCTGGCCGAGCTGTGATATAAAAGGAATATAAAAGAAAAAAGGAGCTATTCAATATGCCCCGCCCTGTCTCTCTGCTTCAGTGGAAATTACATCAACACATTGAATAATGCTGCATGTTTCAGGGCACTCCAGACCCCAAACAGCAGTGTGTCAATCATCAATAAACAAAGTAGGCTACATTTTATTTAATGTCACTGTGACTCTATAAGTACATGTTTTGATCAAGTGTTGCTCTAGTTAGGGTAGGTCCTGAAACATGTACTATGCAAGTGCTTCTGTTATGTGTACTTATATAATGTGTCAGTTTCCTTCAAATGTCCCTGTAAAGTTTGTGACACGAGAGCGCACATTATAGTTTCCTGCAAAGGTCTGAGCCAATAAATCAGATGAGTTATTACTTAAGAAGCGAGCTATGACATTATTGACTGTTTAACTTTTGCTCCACCTTTACCTGAGAGAGAAAATGTGCCCTTCTGTTACAGGTCCCTAATAAAACGACTCTTTAGCTTATATAAACTGCACAAAAACATAGGAAGGGTGATCCGTTCACAATAAACATCATTTGAGTGCGGGCCGGATACTATAACATACTCTCTGTCCTTTCCAAATAACCAGTAATCTCACTCACACAAAGACTCTGGTGTCCGTATGTTAGCATTTCCCGGCCTGCGAGGTTTAACTTTTCACACTTTGGTTCTCTTTCTCATTCCAGACTTAATTAAAAGATGAACTTCTGGGGGAAACGTGTATAAAGTACCGTCAGGCCAAAAATGAATGAAGAAATGTTTTTATAAATTGAAATAAATGCTCACTTGACAAACCTTGTTCACTGAGGAGACTTAAATTACAGAGTGAGACTGTTAATCATCTAAAAATAATATGCCAATATTGTATCTCTACTGATACCGTATAGTATTTATTGTTCTAATGTTGAGAATATGTCTGGCTCATTTTTCACTCTAAAGCCAAAAAACGAAATAAATTCAGATAATTATTATTTTTTTTTTTTTGCAATGC
>CM042242.1:4721984-4804484 GCA_023566225.1 Romanogobio albipinnatus
GTGCGTCTAGATTTCTAGGCTAGTAAACTATGGTAGTCAGTTGATACTACATTAGCCTACTATCATTTTGAAGGTAAAAATTAACTGATTTGTATACAAACACTTAAATTACACTAAATTATGTTTTTTGTTTATAGGTCCCGTTCTTCGTGATCCCACTGTTCAAACTTTAGTTAGTGTGTAATGTTGCTGTTAGAGCATAAATAATACCTGTAAAATTATAAAGCTCAAAGTTCAATGCCAAGCGAGATATTTTATTTAACAGAAGTTCCCTTTCAAAGCCTACGGCGAACGGCCGGCTTGGACTACATCCTGGTACTTCCTTCATTAATTACGTCAGTAGAACAGTAGAACAGACTAACCTCCGCCCACAAGAATACGCGAAAAAAGGGGGCGTGGTCTTGTTGCTGTCCCACGTGGAGAAGAGGACGTGTCGCGTGGAGAAGAGGAATTGTTGCGTTTGAGTGTGTTTGTCGCCATGTCGTCGAGACGCTGTTATTTTCATCCCGGAGTCAAATCACCTTTGTTTGGCTTTCCCAGGGACGCTGTAGAGATCATTAAGCGCATACATCTCCCGTTAAGAGGCGTGACCTTTCCACGTGCGCTAAGCTGCTGTCGAATCACAACACGGGAACCGCTGGCACAATCAGAACTCGTTACGTATTTCTGAAGGAGGGACTTCATAGAACAAGGAACTCATCAGCCGTTTTTAGGACAGTGAAAACAGCGGTACACAGATGAGTAAATTGTGTTAAAAATACTGTGTTTTTTTACACGCGAAACATGAACACATGTTATATTGCACACTGTAAACACAATCAAAGCTTCAAAAAAACACGAAGAACGGGACCTTTAAAATAATAAAGTCATAATATAAACTTTACAATTACATAATCATAATTCTACTCCAATTAGGTTTTTTTTAAATATAAACATTTAAATGGTGGCTGTCATGAAAAATCGCCAGATTTATTCATACATGCATTAAACTTTGAAGAACATTAAAAATGACATTGAATAGCCTATGCAATATGGTGCATATAATTAGCAAAATGCTCCTCTCTAGCTGACTAATGAGTTCATGGACACTGGATATGGGTTCCCTTTCAGGGTTACCAGGGTAACTTACTCTGTGAACCTGATCTGGGGCCTGTACCATGATGGTAGTTTAACAAACTCAGGGTTACAGGATTAGTTTTGAGTTGACAAAACCAAACCAATCTATTCAGGCTTTGTTGGTCCCATGATGCTGATCATCAGCTTTCTCTGTCAACTCAGGCTTTGATCCTGAGTTTAGGAGTTTAGCTGTGACATCAGCAGTGAACAGCCAATCACACGCTGTGGATCAGTGAAACTGAGATTCACTTCTCGCGAGAGAAGCAGCGAAATTCATTTCTCTCTTTTGCAGAATATTACATGATTGAAAAATATTAAGAATTTAAACAAATATCCACAGCAAGAAGAAACAACTTAAAGAAAATATCCACTACGTCAATGCACGTAAAAGTTATGACGTTAGATTAGTTGATATAGAGAGAATTGAACATTTAATCTCACATGTAGTCATTTTTATAGCTTTATTTATTGATTTTAAAGCTTATTTGTATGACCTTTGTATAGGTATTTATATTAATTTCTACTAAGTGCCTATTAATGATTGATTAACTAAAATTATACATGTGTAATTTATTAAGGGTATAATAATTACATAAATGCTATCTAAATAATTCAAAATTATTATTATTATTATTATAAATAAGCATTTTTAAAAGCCAGACGCTTTAGTCTTTAATAGCCATGTGCTATGTAGTGGCCTTTAGTTTGGAGTATAAACAGGGGGAGTGACTTTATTGCATCAGAGGTGTGTCACTATGCTCACAGCTGATTGGTCCAATTTCAGTTTGATCTCTTATCCAGAACATAACCTGCCCTGGAGCAGGTTAGCCATGGAGCATACATTTCTATGGAGATGAACACTGCTAAAAGCCAAACCCCTTTAATGGTACCTAAAACTCAGGATTAGCACAAACTAAGCTTAAACATATCTGGCTAGCCAGCTAAACCGGCTTCATGGTATAGGCCCCTGGTCTGGAGCAGGTTTTCTTTGGTAAACCCAGAGTTTCTTTCGGTCTCCTCCCCTTTTAAAGCACCAGCAGTGTTTAAATACTTTATTCATTCATTCAAACTGCACAAATGCTTTTCTTACTGAGTGTTTTTGCCGTATTTCAAGTACAAATATAAAAAAATTAAATAATTAAATAATTAAATATAAATGTAAAGCGAAGTTTACTTAAAACGAGTTAAATTATCTGCCACTTGACAAAAATACAAAGTAAGAAAAGCATTTTTTGCAGTGCAGGAACATTCAATCATTGCTCATATTTTCATCATGAGGACACTGTCAAAGTGACAAAAATGGCATGTCCTTTTATACAGGATGATAAACCTCTAGGAGTATCCTAATAATTAGAATTTCCTTTAGGATTTCCAGTGGTTGGACGACACTCATATTCCCATCATCACGCTTTCTGAAAACGGATTACTGTATGGAATGGAAGTATGCCAGATGGTAGTACGAGATATATGCAAATACTTTATTCTTTTTCCTGCTGGGTTTTAATATTCTTCCTCCATCTCCTCTTCATCTGTCAGTGGTGCTGGTGTTTGGTTGGCCTGAGTAGAAGTCAAATGTTAATGTCATTACCCTGATTAATAAATGTAACAGGTGAGATCATGCAGAGAACATAGACCCTTTTCACATTTCTGGGTTTCCGAAGCTGAAGTGGTCATAGTTGGGTTAACTTTTATAGCGGTGAATGAGGGAATACATTAAATATTTGTTTGTGTCCCCATTTGCTCAAATGGCAAAAGAAAAACAACACAATAGTGATTTCACAACTGTCAAAAAGAGGGAAAAAATTATGACTATTAGTGAGATTGATAACGGAAGTGAAAAGAGAGAAAGATATCATTTTTTACCATCACTCCCATAGACGCTTTATAAGAAACACCTTGTTTTTTGTAATTTGATGCAAAGTAATAAAGTATTAGTGTTATAAATGTACATACATTAAAAAAAAAAATGAAAATATAAAAAACGTTTTACGATATTGATGACCGTTAAAACGGTCAAAGTCTGTGAAAAGTGTCTATGTGGGAAAAGCTGCTTCACATTGGACACTGAATGATATTTAATATGTTAAATGTTTGTAAAGTCATTAAACCTACCCCGCACCTTTTATGCTTAAAGCTTTACCTGATTGAATTATGTTTTTATTTTTCATTTTTAGCTGCTGTCACATTCTTTTTTTGCCTTTTGGATACCATGACAATTCAACTTAATTAAACTAATTAAGAACTAAACTTACATATTGATCCGGAAGTATGCAAATGTATTTTTGTTGGCATGGTGAATCATAATTTCGGAGCTCCATTGATTGTGGCTTTTCATGGCTGGGGTGCATGTGCTTAACTCAGAGTCAGTCTACTCAGAGTTGATGGAACTACCTCAATTCAGCTGTTCTGAAACCCAAAACTCAGAGTTTCCCATCTCAGGGTAAGTCAACTCAGAGTTCAAGTTTAAACTCAGAGTTGGTTGAACCTCCTTATTGAAACGGGCCCCAGTTCATGTTCTCTTGAGCTGAGCTGCCCCAGAGTGATCTCGCACCAGTGCCAAAAGAAACGTTCATGTAATCTCTTGCCTTAAAGGGCCAGTTCACCCTAAAATGGAAATCGAGTCATCATTTACTCACCCTGGTGTTGTTGTAATGCCGTAAGCCCTTCTTTCTTTTATGCAGGGCCGGCCCGTGGCATAGGCGGAATAGGCAAATGCTAGGGGCGCCACTCATCCATAGGGGCACCAAAATGTATTAGGCTGATACTATTTTATTCCGATTAATTTGAAATATTACCAAATAAAGCGCAAAAAACGTAACTAAGTCCCCCGCATCTTCCCGGTCCGCCTCATCAATCTCCCCCGCCGAGCTTGAAGTGCGTCCGAAATATAACGCGTGATCAGTTTAAAGGTCCCGTTCTTAGTGTTTTTTTGAAGCTTTGATTGTGTTTACAGTGTGCAATATAACATGTGTTCATGTTTCGCGTGTAAAAAAACACAGTATTTTTCACACAATTTACTCATCTGTACACCGCTGTTTTCACTCTCCTAAAAACGTCTGATGAGTTCCTTGTTCTATGAAGTCCCTCCTTCAGAAATACGTAACGAGTTCTGATTGTGCCAGCGGTTCCTGTGTTGTGATTCGACAGCAGCTTAGCGCACGTGGAAAGGTCACGCCTCTTAACGTGAGATATATGCGCTCAATGATCTCTACAGCGTCCCTGGGAGAGCCAAACAAAGGTGATTTGACTCCGGGATGAAAATAACAGCGTCTCGACGACATGACGACAAACACACTCAAACGCAACACTTCCTTTTCTCCACGTGACACTTCCTCTTCTCCACGTGGGACAGCAACAAGACCACGCCCCCTTTTTTCGCGTATTCTTGTGGGCGGAGGTTAGTCTGTTCTACTGTTCTACTGACGTCATTAATGAAGGAAGTACCAGGATGTAGTCCAAGCCGGCCGTTCGCTGTAGGCTTTGAAAGGGAACTTCTGTTAAATAAAATATCTCGCTTGGCATTGAACTTTGAGCTTTATAATTTTACAGGTATTATTTATGCTCTAACAGCAACATTACACACTAACTAAAGTTTGAACAATGGGATCACGAAGAACGGGACCTTTAACGTTGGGAATGTGTTGTGTCGCGTCACCTCTCACCGCATCTAATATAGACAGGATTGCTTTCATTTTTTAGGGTGCTTGGCCGCTTGCTCCAGGTGTAGACACGGTGAAAGTTGCCTGATAATTTATGACGGATGGCCAAACTGTAGTGTCATAAAAAACAGAAGTCCTCTGATGCAGGCAAGATAAGGGAAACACTGCAAAAATGCTCTTCTTATTTAGTATTTTTGTCTTGTTTCTAGTCTAAACATCTAAAAATTCTTAAACCAAGATGCATTTACTAGATAAGTAAAATTATATTTTTTCTTAAGTGAGTTTATGCTTAAAACAAGCTAAATGATCTGCCAATGGGGTGAGAAAAATAATCTTGTTTCTGATTGAAATCTTGTTTCTTGTTTCTGTCCAAAACAGAAATAAGATCATTTTTCTCACCCCATTTGGCAGATAATTGTGCTAGTTTTAAGCTAAAACTCACTTCATTTTGATTTTTTCCCCCAGAAAACAAGGAAAAAATTATCTAATGTCATTTCACTAGTAAATACATCTTGATTTAAGAATTGTTTGATGTTTGGACTGGACACTTAAATGACTTAATAAGAAGAGCATTTTTTGCAGTGTAAAGACAGAGGTAAAGTGGTGTAATGAATGAACAGTTTTACCTTAAACTATATGCAAGCAACTGTTCTGGGTTCTCCAGTGGCCACAGACAGTGTATTTTGTCAAAAAGAATCATATCTGTTTTTTTAAACGCATGTAATATCACTTTTTTAATAGCCTAATGTTTTTACTCTACAGTTGTGCAGTTTTAAGGGGACATATGGACATTTTAAAATGTATTTGCCGAAATTAGTAATGATATTTATATACAGGTTTATTTAAAATAGCAACATTTTATGAAAATTTCACATTAAATATCTAAATTTCTCAGTTTAATTCATGGTGAAAACATGAATGTGCATATTAGTGGAAGTTTGCTGCCATCTACTGAAAAACAAACACTTTTGCTAGTTCTCAATAGTCTGTGCATGAATGCAGATGCAATTACTTGTTGTTTGTGTTTAGGCTGTAATGTTGCGTAGGTGCTATTTTTGTATAGTTTAACTATCATCAGCCTTTTAAAAAAATTAAATAATAATATCATGAACATAATGACGGGGTAGAATGGACTGGACATCATATAAAACAATAAAATAAAACATAAATGCATTAAAAAAATAAAACAGTACCAGTGTTTCCGCAACTTAGACTGAAAACATGTAGTGCTAAACCTTGATACAAGGGGCACCAAGTCAAATCTTGCCTAGGGCAGCAAATTGGTCAGGGCCGGCCCTGCTTTTATGAACCACAAAAGGAGAATTAAAAAAACAAAGTCGTGCTCGTGCTTGTCCATATAATGGCAGTGAATACAAACCAGCATCAATCTTTTTAAAAAGACGCAAAAGTATTGCAAAATGATCCCATGTGACACGTGTCGTGTATCTCACGTGTTCAGGGGGGTATTCCAGAAAGCAAGGTTAAAGGGATAGTTCACCCAAAAATGAAAATGCTGTCATCATTTACTCACCCTCAAGTTGTTCCAAACCTGTATGAGTTTCTTTGTTCTGCTGAACACAAAAGAAGATATTTAGAAGAATGTTTGTAACAAAGCAGATAGAACAACCATAGACTACCATAGTATTTTTTTTCCTACTATGGTGCTATATAGCACCTTAGTCAAAGAACCGCTGAAGAACCGCTGAAGCACCAAAATTGGTGCTACATAGCACTTAAAAAGGTTCCCCTATGATTACGAGCCAAGAACCATTTTTGGTGCCATATAGAACCTTTTTTTATTTTTGAGTGTACCCATACTCAAAAAAAACTTTCCGAAACGTATGAGAAACCGGAAGAAGTATTTTTGGCACAGAAATACTATATCAAACGTCCAACTTTAAAAAAAAAAAACTTTGTCCATGTTAAAGCTACACTGTGTGATATTTTCCCCCATCTAGCGGTGAAAGGGTATATGACCATCCAGAAAATATTAGTTTCTGTTCCTCCCAATTCCGATTTCGTTTTAACTCCTACGGTGGCCGATTTAGTCCAAGATTAACATGGCTTCCAGTTCGACCTCGTCCATTAGTGTTGATTTGCCTGTTGTGTTGCCGCCTTAATTCTCTTTTTCGCTTCCTTGGCGACTCTGTGACATATCCTCGAGAATAAGAGTGATCCTCCATCAGCAACAGACTTTCAAAAAGGCTTTCAGGTTTTCATATAGCAGTCTCAAGCAATCCCCCTCTTCACATTCGACACGGTGCCATCGAGTGTTAAAACGTGAAAGGCAAAGCTTGAATTTACGGGTATGTCCCTCTTTGGCTAATGTACTTTCAAGATGGAGGGGCAACATGGCGACCCCCATTCGAACCCCTTACCCGTATGTATTTTCAATGGCATATTATAAACTTACGAGAATACTTTATTACTTGAAAGAAGTAAATATACATTAATGAGCACATATTTTTGAAAGAACTAAGTGTTTTTAGCTAAGAATAAACTAAAAAAATTACACAGTGTAGCTTTAACTTTCCGGGCTTTCCGGAATGGTCCTCAAATGGTTCAGGTCATACTTGGAAGGGAGAGGTTATTATGTGAGTATAGGTGACCATAAGTCTGAGTGGACATCCATGACATGCGGAGTCCCACAAGGGTCAATTCTTGCACCACTCCTATTCAACCTGTATATGCTGCCACTGAGCCAAATAATGAAAAATAACAAAATGGCTTACCACAGCTATGCTGACGACACCCAGATCTACTGAGCCCTATCACCTAATATACTACAGCCCCATTGACTCTCTATGTAAATGCATTGAAGAAGTTAACAGTTGGATGTGCCAAAACTTTCTTCAGTTAAATAAGGACAAAACTGAAATCACTACATTTGGAAACAAAGATGAAATTCTCAAGGTGAACGCATATCTTGGTCTTCTCACTGGCCTTCCAAAAAAGACCATTAGACGGCTGCAGCTCATACAGAACGCTGCTGCCAGGATCCTGAACAGAACCAGAAAATATGACCATATCACACCAGTCCTCAGGTCTTTACACTGGCTTCCAGTAACATTTAGGATCGATTTTAAAGTACTATTACTTGTATATAAGTCACTCAATGACCTAGGACCTAAATACATTGCAGATATGCTGATTAAATACAAACCCAACAGATCACTCAGATCATCAGGATCAAGTCAATTAGAAATACCAAGGGTTCACTCAAAGCAAGGAGAGTCTGCTTTTAGCTAGTATGCCAGCCGTAGCTGAACCAGCTTCCTGAACAGATCAGATGTGCTCCAACAGTAGTCACTTTCAAATCCAGACTCAAAACACATCTGTTCAGCTGTGCATTTACTGAATGAGCACTGTGCTACTGTACATCCGACTGATTGTACCTTATCTTATGCTTTTACTGAATGAGCTGTGCCACTGTACGTCCGACTGATAGCACCTTATCTTATGCTTTTACTGTGTTATTTTTACTTTTTATTTTATGAATATTTTAAATTTATTTCTGTGTAAAGCACTTTGAATTGCCACTGGGCCACTGCACCTTATCTTAAGCATTTACTGTTTTTATTATACTTTTTATTTTTTTATTTTGTTAAGGCTGACTGGGTGGAAGAGGTTGAGAGACGGGGGAGCGATAAATCGAAATCCCTCCGGTGCGAGGACGATCCGTTTAGATCTGCTCTGACGGATAGATCTGTATAGCCTTGGTAGTACGAGGAAGGACCGTGTAGAGCCGCTCTGACGGTCAAACAAAGTAGAGATAGCCCTGGTGTTCCTGTCCAGGAAGATTTGTCTGTAAGGGTAATGTTTAAATGCACAGTTACCTGACAAATATTTTTTGAGTTCTCTCTCTGGTAAGTGATGTCTCTGATCAGGTAAGACATGAATTTGGTTTTGACTACCTGATTAGTGGCATCACTGAATTATTGTGGTTCGAGTCCACATAGTTATGGCCAGGAAGATTTGTCTGTAATGGTTCTGTCTAAACGCACAGTTACCTGACAAATATTTTTAAAGTAAACCTGACTCTCCATCTTCCACCCCAGACAGGGGATTTCATCTTTATTTTATATTTTCTTTTAATTCCTATTATAAATGTTATACTATGTATATTTTTATTTTTATTTTATTCACTTATGAATATTTTAACTTAATTTCTGTGTAAAGCACTTTGAATTGCCCCTGTGTATGAAATGTGCTATACAAATAAACTTGCCTTGCCTTGCCTTTAAGGATAGGAATCCAAGTCTTTAACAGTGTAAAAAGCTCGGTATGCATGAAACAGCATTTCACAACCGAATCGATGATTCATCATGGAAACAGACGCTAAGAAAAAGCGCACCATTCTACTTCCTCTTCTTCTTTTGTTTAATGGCGATTTACATAACCTACTCAGTGCACATCCCCACCTATTTGGTGGTTGTGCGATCATCTTTTCGTTTGATAAGTAATCTTAAAAAAAAAAAAAATTTTTGTTTGATGCTAATTAATTGAATGCAGATCCATGCGTGAGATGACAATAAAATAAATAATAAATATATTTTATTTGAATTAACATTTAAACTTATTGTAATACATTTTTTATTCTAATTCCTAAGAATTGATATACTATTGTATATTATATAACTGAAACAAATTTGGTTATGATAACTGTCTTAATTATATAACACACATCTGAATACCTCTTAAGCAAACTAACCCTGGAACATAACCTGGTCTGGAGCAGATTATGTTCAGAGAGTGAGTTGCCATGGTTACTTACATACCCTGAAAGTTACCTCCGTTTTTGGAACCGAAAGTTGAGGTTATCCGCTAACTTAGTCTTAAACATGTCACACATAACCAGCTTTCTGGAATACCCCCCTGGAGGTATAAGATTGGGTTCGGTGAAAAACAAACTGAAACTGAATGTCTTATTTAATGAAATTCCTGACCTTGGCTATTGATCTTCTGTGTTCATGAGGCTCTATTAGCGCTCTGACTCTCTGGGGGGGGGGGGGGGGATACAATGACAAAAACAGGATGATATGACACTGAAACATCACTAAAATCATGAATCCCAACCTGGCCTGCGTCTGACCTGCGGAGTGTGCTTGTGTTCGCTGAAGCAGAAAACACATTGACATCTGCCTTGTACCGTAATTTCCAGATGAATGCATGTAAAGCTCGGCGTGAATGTGTACACTCTTTGTTTAAAGCAGTCTGTAGATGATAGTTCATTAGTCAATGTCATGCCTGTTTGCCTTAAACCAAGCGTGACAAATTGGGTTATTCCCGTCACGCCGGGACAGAGAGACTGAGGAAGATATTGGCTGGGTGAAGGGTAAATATTGCCTTATATAATTTACAATAATTGCACAAAAAGATCAAAGTTGTGCGTCACTGTCATATCAGAATAGATACTTGGCCAAATTAAGCTCCATGGAAACGGCTTGTACGAGTTATGCGTGTTTGGCTCATGCAATATAATAAGGCAAACTTTTGTGTTTTAGGTCAAAATCTGATGCATTTGATAAACATCCATCATCAAACTTAGTGCATTTCATATAATATGAAATGTCTTTTGTCCTGACATTGTTTGTTTTTTTGTCAACAACAGAATGCTATATCTTCAGAAGGCTAGATATATTAATATTCATCATTAATATCTGACCTTACAGTACACGTTTTGCATCTGACAAAAAATTAAAACATACTTGAATATCTCTGAAAATGTTTGAAAGATTAATCTTAAATAATTGGTACGTAAACTTGTAGCCTGTTTTGTCCCATTTGTGGATGGAAATCATCAATTCTGTCATAATCCAGCATGCTTACATTTTGTATTTTTATGCGTATATTTATTAACCTGCACTGTTGAAGCGCTGATTGTGAACGCTGGATGAAGAATGCACACTTCTCGGAGGTTGAGCATCCTGCATGAGAGCCTCGTAAAGGCTGAAAAGCGAACAGGACGACCGCGGCGCTGAAGGCCACATGGGCTTTTAGGGGTCAGAGGTCAGCAGTGTTGTTCATTGAAGTCTTGTTGTAGCGTGGCTCTCCTGAGACGTGTAAACCTGCTGAAGTTTGGATGAACAGATGCTGGTGTTCAGACAGCACAGGGTAAACTCTCTGAAGACTCTATATGAAGCTCAAAGGTTCCGTCAGACACTCACAATTCGGACTTTATAACACATAATTTTGACTTTATATCACATAATTCTGACTTTAGAACACATAATTCTGACTTTATATCTCATAAATCTGACTTTATATCACATAATTCTGACTTTATATCTCATAAATCTGACTTTATATCACATAATTCTGACTTTATAACACATAATTCTGACTTTATATCTCATAAATCTGACTTTATATCACATAATTCTGACTTTATATCACATAATTCTGACTTTATAACACATAATTCTGACTTTATATCTCATAAATCTGACTTTATATCACATAATTCTGACTTTATATCACATAATTCTGACTTTATATCACATAATTCTGACTTTATATCACATAATTCTGACTTTATATCACATAATTCTGACTTTATATCTCACAATTCTGACTTTATATCTCACAATTCTGACTTTATATCTCACAATTCTGACTTTATATCTCACAATTCTGACTTTATATCTCATAAATCTGACTTTATATCACATAATTCTGACTTTATATCTCACAATTCTGACTTTATATCTCACAATTCTGACTTTATAACACATAATTCTGACTTTATATCACATAATTCTGACTTTATATCACATAATTCTGACTTTATATCACATAATTCTGACTTTATATCTCATAATTCTGACTTTATACCACATATTTCTGACTATATATCACATAATTCTGACTTTATATCACATAAATCTGACTTTATATCTCACAATTCTGACTTTATATCTCACAATTCTGACTTTATATCACATAATTCTGACTTTATATCACATAAATCTGACTTTATATCTCACAATTCTGACTTTATATCACATAATTCTGACTTTATATCATAATTCTGACTATATATCACATAATTCTGACTTTATATCACATAATTCTGACTTTATATCTCACAATTCTGACTTTATATCTCACAATTCTGACTATATCTCAAAATTCTGACTTTATATCTCATAATTCTGACTTTATATCTCATAAATCTGACTTTATATCTCACAATTCTGACTTTATATCACATAATTCTGACTTTATATCATAATTCTGACTATATATCACATAATTCTGACTTTATATCACATAATTCTGACTTTATATCTCACAATTCTGACTTTATATCTCATAATTCTGACTTTATATCTCATAATTCTGACTTTATATCACATATTTCTGACTATATATCACATAATTCTGACTTTATATCTCATAATTCTGACTATATATCACATAATTCTGACTATATATCACATAATTCTGACTTTATATCACATAATTCTGACTATATATCACATAATTCTGACTATATATCACATAATTCTGACTTTATATCACATAATTCTGGCTATATATCACATAATTCTGACTTTATATCTCATAATTCTGACTTTATATCACATAATTCTAACTATATATCACATAATTCTGACTATCTCTCGCAATATTCTGACTTTATATCACATAATTCTGACTTTATATCACATAATTCTGACTTTATATCTCACAATTCTGACTTTATATCTCATAATTCTGACTTTATATCTCACAATTCTGACTTTATAACACATAATTCTGACTTTATATCTCACAATTCTGACTTTATAACACATAATTCTGACTTTATATCTCATAATTCTGACTTTATAACACATAATTCTGACTTTATATCTCGCAATATTCTGACTTTATAACATAATTCTGACTTTATATCTCGCAATATTCTGACTTTATATCACACAATTTTGACTTTACATCACATAATTTTGTCTTTATATCTCATAATTCTGACTTTATATCACACAATTTTGAATTTATATCACACAATTTTGACTTTATAACAACTCTATTGTGAGATGAAACGTCACAATTACCTTTTTTATTTGACCTTTTTAAAGCTTTCATATCATACATGTACTTTATCAATCGGAATTAAAAGCTGTAAAATATGAAAGTATTAGACAATCATTTAAGACATTTCTCCTTTTACTCTATAGAACCTTTTTGGCATAGAGAGTTGTTTCAAATGGAGTCTAGAACCCTAGAGTTCTATATAGAACCCATTTAAACTTTTGCACACTTACTGACACTCTTTCCATCTCACATTCTTTGTTCATTTTTCTCAAATGCAAAACGATGTGCGAAATGTACAATATTTTAAAAGAAAAAATCAAAGAAGTTCAATGTTTTTTTTATTTATCTATTTATTTTTAGTACCAACAAACTTTGGTAATTTTAGCAGGTTTGAGCAAAAATGCATCCTCTACAATGTCCAAGAATGCAAAATGACAAATAAATAGCACAGCGAAATAAACATATACATCTTTCAACATCAACAGTAATACTACATAAAGAGGCTTATTGTACTTACTCTAACACAATGTGTTTTAAATAAAGCTCTGCAGGTTTACTTGGCACATGTACGTAATAAATATCTAGTCGTCTTTATCAACACACAGCTGTTTCGGCTTGAGTTTCTTTCATTTGAAATCCATAGTCTAATGTATGGTTTGAAAACAAAGCAATATTATTGCAATGTATGCAATAAAGCGTTTCCCACTTTTCGCATGTGTTGCATTTGTGGTCTAAACTTGTTTTGTTCACCCAGGGGTCCAACAGCTCCTCTGAAAATATTTGGTTTAGTGTCTTGATTTTTTCCGTCGCGTCTCATTTCAGTGACACACACACGCTCGGCCAGCCCAGCTTTGAACCGTGTTCGATTCAAGACCTCCTCAGAATGTCTCCAAAAGCGCAAAACCAAGATCTGGTTTCATCCGTAGCATGAGCCGCTTTGTTTCGTTTCGTTTTCTGGTCCTTACTGCCTCGAGATTGGAGTTTGTTGGCGTACGTGAGACAGGCGTTGCAGACAGGAGCAAGTTTTTGTGGGTGTTTAGTCTCAGTATGCATTTGGTTTCAGGAGGCGAAGTAGGAGCTCTGCATGGAGTACAGGCGGTCGATGGGGTTTCCCACGCGGGTCTGAAGGGATCCGGCTTCGGACGCGGCCAGGAAGCAGTCGCTCAGGCTGGTCAGAGACGTGTCGCTGTCAATGTCGTGGAAAATCGAGTCGTTTCCTAAAGAAGAACACAACTAAATTAGGTCTAGCTATATAATATGTATAATTCTATACACATCACAAACATGTAAATAGGAAAATGTTGGCGTTATTTCGTCACTTATTGAGCAGGAGGCTAGCTGGAGCCATTGACCTCCAGTCTTTGTGCTAAGCTAGGCTAGCGGTGGGTGCGTCAGACAGAGTTATAGCACGGAGATGAGAATGGTATGGACTTATCTAACTCTGGGGGATACGGTGAATAAGATAAAGTCCCAAAAAGTCGGCGTGTTCCTTTAATGAATATGATTGTATGTTGAGCACCTGTGACTTTACTTTCGGTAGTTTGTGTGTTTGCTTGATGAAGAGATACGCAGCTGCTGTAGCGCTGTGATATCTGGCTATGTCGTATAGCCCATAACACATTCTCACACGTTATTTTTTTTAAGCATTGTAACGAGGAGTAAAAATGACATATGTGGTTTCCACAACCACATGCATTTAGTCTTTAGTTTTGACTGTAATGCGGCCCAGACCACCTCCTCAAGTGGCTTTTAGTATTTGTGTATTTGCTCTGAACGCTCCTGTTGTCTTCTGTGTCCAGACTTGAGTTTTGTTTGATACATTCATGAGCAGGTGAAATTAAAGGTTCAGTTCATATAACTGACTGGCAAAATTGTATACATGAGGATGAGTGCATCATCAATGCATCGTGATATCGAATTCACCCTTCGCCGTGAGTTTGATTGACAGGCAATCTGACCAATCACATCGCCAAATCTGCCGTTGTGTCCGACAAAGCAGTCAGGAGAGTTAGTAGATTAACGTCGGTGGACTTGAACTTGGAAAAACAGTGTGTACTGACGTCTTTCCGTGGTTGAAACAACATTTCTTTTAGTGTTCATTCATGTTTATTTTGTGCTTATCAATGAACTAGAAGGAAGAGATGATCGGTTCACGAGCAGCTTTAGCTGAGGCTCTACAGCGATCACCACACATTAAAGAGCCACAAAATGCTATTTATTGTTTAAATTTCTTTATAAAATTACACGTTTCATATCAAAAGTAACTTGCTCTGTCCTGTCTGTCGGCGTGTTGTCAGTGTCCTCTTCGCTCCGCGATGAGAACATGTGTGTGGCGTGAGAGCGCCATGGCTTGTCGGACATAGCAACAGTAACTAAAGGGGGCGGGTCTTTGCGAACGGTCAATTGAACCGAATCGATAGCATGATAATCGTAATCGAACCGTGAGACCAGTGAAGGTTCACACCCCTATCTAATAGCTATAGTAAAAGTTTTAGCAAGTACAGCTGATGAACAAATCTGTTAAAGTCATTGAACAGAAGCTTTTGATCCTCATGGACGCAGTTTCCCATAAGCCATAGAAATATGATTACCAGCAGCAGAACTGAGACTCTCAACTGCTTTTCAAAGCCGTAATTGGCATATAAACGAGTGATTTGCGTCAGCTCGCAGCAGGACCGAACGCACGTATCAGTGTGTAATCGAGCGCGTCTGAAGGCAGCAGATTGACGCTCACTTTCTCAGGAGTGCTTCGTGTACTTTTATAGTGTACTTTTATAGGCTTCTCAAAAACTAATTGACACTGTTACATAAGGGTGAAGACAGTTTAATGGCACATTTATTTTTACTGGGCCCATACGTGGCATTAGCAGCCGCTTCTGGTCAATATCATTCCATCGTGTTTTTGCTTTCGTAACGTCGCTCCGGAGACCTGCGGGGAAAAGCGGATGGGGTATTACGTGTTTAGCGCTCACCGTATGGATTCATGTGATCTCCGGGCATCTGCGGAGGAGTGAGACCTTGCTGGAAGGGGTCTGTGCTGTATCCGTTGGTCTCCATGGAGACTAATTGATGTTGTGGAGGCGGAGCCAGTGGCGTGTAAGAGTTCATCAGATTCTCCATTCGGCTTGAGATCACATCTGCAGAAAATGAGTTGAGTTACCAAAAACATAAAACAGATGTAAAACCCTGCTGAAGAACAGCACATGTTGAACAAGCGTGCATGTGTGTGTGTGTGTGTGTGTTGGGAGTCTCGTACCTTGTCCGATTCTCTGAGAGTTTTGCTGCTCTTGTTGCTGCTGTTGTCGGCGCGCTAACTTCTTCATCTGAACGGAAATAGAGGAACAGACTCAATCATTTTTAAGATCATAAATCATTTTATGGCTGTTAAAACATATTCAAGAGTTACTTAGGCCAGGAGTATTTCTATAGCCTATTATTATAGTTTGTATTAACATTTTGAATTACCCATTATTTTTACACGTTCACTTTTCATTTGAATTTAAATGCACTATTTATTCATTGTAATATTTATTTATTTAATTAATTATTTTTTTATATTAATATTTGTATTTATTTCATTCCTAGTTAGTAATTTTAGTGATTCAATCTAAACTAAAGTTATTTAAGAATGAATAAATAATAAAAGATAAGATAGAAATAAATAATTTGATTAAAACAAACAAATAATAATACAACTACTTAACAGTACAGTATACACTTCTAAAAAATGCTGGGTTAAAAACAACCCAAGTTGGGTTGAAAATGGACTAATCCAGGGATTGGGTTGTTTTAATCAAACATTTAACCCAACCGCTGGGTTAAAACGACCCATTCACTGGGTTAAAATAACCCAAAATTGCTGGGTTAGTCCATTTTCATCCCAACTTGGGTTGTTTTTAACCCAGCATTTTTTAGTGTACTATAGCGAGTTTTATTACATTTTGAATTAGCTATTATTTTTATATTTTCAGTTTTCATTTTAATTGTATTAGTTGTTTTTTTTTAAATATTAATATTTAGATTTAATTCATTCTTATTTTGGTTTCAGTTTTTATTTCTTTTATTTGTTAGTAATTTTAGTGATTCGACTTAAACTAGTGTAACAAATGTAAGAATAATAAATAATAAAAGATAAAATACAAATAAATGAATAATGTGATTAAAATAAAGTATACAATTATTTAAATAAATTAATAATACATATACTTGGTACAGTTTTATTCATATTTTGTATTAGCTCAATTTTATTTTTATTTGATTTCCAATTAGTAATGTTTGATACAGCTTGAACTAAAGTAACAAATGTAGAAATAAATAAATAATAAAAGACATGATTTTAATAAAGTCAAATCAATAAACATAATAATACATCTGCTCTAACAGCACAGTGCTATAGTGAGAAAATATATATAGCTACATATTTATGATATTCTTTTTTACGGTATATATTGGGTCTTACTACATGACAATATACAGCTGCCTTTCACATGTTATGATGGGGTTCCTCACAGAAGGTTGATGTTATCTGATGCTATCTGAAAAGCCCTGCCTTAGACTCTCTTGGTTCAGATCTCGGGACACACTCACCTTTGCTCTCTGGTTCTGAAACCACACCTGGACGACTCTGACGCTCAGACCGGTCTCAGCAGCCAGCGTCTCTCTGACCTGAAATAACCACAACATCAACGTCTCGCATACACTGTCAAACTAATTGGAGTATTTTTTACAAGGAAAAACTATTTCAGTCCATCTATAGTGAATGTGTAGCTTGCAGTTTCTGTAGTAATTATTAATTGGGAAATGTACTGTAATTTCTGAGTGTAAATCGTTTGAAAGCCAATTGTTTTTCAATTTGTACAATATGTACATTATTCATTTAGTGGACACTTTTATTCAGAGACGGGGGTTATAAAGCATACAGAAATAGAACAGTGAAGGGAATTCAAGGTCCAATTCAAGGTCCATTTGCATTACAATTTCCACACATGTACTGTTATCTGCATGCCTAATATGTTGAAAACATAAAACGTTTCTTGTCTCGTCACACTCTGTTAGTGTAACGGAGGTCAGCTAGTAGTTGCTGTGCGAGTAAACCTCACTCCTCTGATCTCAAGAGACGCTCTAGCGACTGACGCTAGAGGTTGCAGCCTTTAGCCTCCTTGTTAGAGCGTCCGACTCTCATGCCGGCGGACCCGGGTTCGAGTCCCGCTTGGAGCGGGGCGGTTCGAACAGGAGGGGTTACATTAGGAATTACACGAATCACGTAAATGAATGTTTTCAATTCATTTTTGCAGAAAAACTGTCGTCATTTAACATTTATACCGCAAAACAATTGACCTCAAATGGGTCTTCGGATGCAAAATTCACTTTTATACGGTGTTTGCATATAATTGTGTCTTTGCAGTGTGTGGACACAACCACCCTACAATGACAAAAGTCCATTCACTCCTTTAATCCTCAAAAAGCCTAAACACTCTCAATAATCAAGGCGTTTTCATTTTCTGAGCAATACGATGTCATATAGCCCATGCTCCGCACACGACCGCTGACGGACTGTCCCATATTAGCATATTTTCCGCCAGTTGTAGGAATGGGCGGATCGATCCTAGAGTATCGATATTTCCGATACTGGCATTGTATCGAAAGTATCGATTCTCACTTTGAAATATCGATTCTACATGGGATTTATTTTATATGAATATGTTTATAATAGTAGTAGTAGGCAATATTGTATATAAGTTTACTTAAATATGAACGTCAATGGGAACTATTTTCCATCCATTATCCAGGTACCAAGTGATGATTACATAAATTAAATTATTTGAATAAAATAGTCTAGTCACGTATATTTATATTATGCTTTAGGCCTATACAATACAGATTGTTTCAGATATGAAGATTAAATACAGTATTTCATGAAGAATATACTGATTATAATAACTTACTGGACATTTTTTCATTAGTCTATATATTTTTATATTAGGCTACTTGGTATCTTATGGTGGATATTCATAATTTTTATTTCCTTTTGAAATGTGTTTATTAAATAAATTATAGTTTAACCTGGGAAAGATTTACTAACATAAATTATTTATGCTTGTAACACAGCTTTATGTATTATATTATAGATGATTTCAGTGCAAATCACAGACTTTCTTCTTCTTTTTTCAAAAGCAAGAGAGTTTATCAGAAACCGGTTCAAGAGGAGCATTTCCATCATGCTCTTGTTCCATCACAAAAACCTTTTTGGGGAAAAAATTTAGAAACATTATTTGACAATCATTGAAAATGGTTTGTGTGACGTTACATTTTTGTTATATACATTGTTAAATGTTTATTTGATTAATAATGTTCAGTCCTTTTAAATAAATGTAACAAAAAAGGAGTAATGTCTATTGCTGTTTATTTAATATTAATAACGATGGCTTTCTAAATGCATTATGAAATCACTCAAATAAAAATATTTAAAGTATCGTTATGGTATCGATATCGACGATACTGGTTTTGAAAGAACTTGGTATCGGATCGAAAAGAAAATGATTGGTATCGCCCATCCCTAGCCAGTTGTACAGGAGTGGGGTGAGCAGTAGCTCATTATCATTTAAAGAGACATGCACCGAAATGGGTCGCTGTGAGCAGAGCGGTTTTTGAGGAGGTAATAAGGGTGTTGTCATGGGCGTCGGAAGCAAAAAAAATGTGGGTGGGTCCTTGCTAAACGTATAGTTCAGAAAGACAAAATTACGGAAATCGCTGTATCATTGAAAGCGGCAGTAGTGTAGGGGTAAGATGCACGGCGTCTAGTTTGGACACTAATTGACCCGCGGTTCGAGTCCGCCTTTCGCCGAACTCAATCTTCTCCCTTTTCCCATCACATATCAGATCGGAAAGATTTATTTTCAATAAAAATGAAGAACATTTTAGAAAAGTGGAAATAAAGCGTCTAACGTGTGTTTAATAATAAGTGTTTATCGATTAGGGGTAGGGAAACAGACATGTGCTGAATGTTAGAGACGATAAAAGTGAGTGGGTCCAATATCATTGATCATAAAAAGTGGGTGGGTCTTGTCCCACCCACATACAATGGTTCCGACGCCCATGGGTGTTGTTTTACACAGACATTGAGGAATTGAAAGCAAAGTATGTTACAGACTTTACACGAAGACCCTAAAGAATGATACCAACTCAGGGTTTTTCCTACATTGAAAATGTTTCATCCCACCAAAGCCTTATTTGATGAGTTATTTTGCACACTCTTCTTCGACGGCTGAACACTGTGCTCAATACTGTGCGTATTGCCACCTAGTGGACTCTTCTGTACTGTTGGCGCATGCGCTGTTGCATGCGGACCATCCGCGCAGTCTCGAAATTTGGGCTGCGCGCGGACGGGGTGTGCGAAAATTACGAAAATTACGTCATGCGGGCGGTGCACGAACGCGGACGGCCGAAGTATACCCGGGCCTTTACAGTGATGTAGATGACTGCTGCGCTTGTGATAGGGCGCATGTTAACTGAGTGACGAGCAGAGAGCCCTCCTCCGCGCGCACTCTCTCTGTCAAAATAAGCACAGTCTTCGCTCTCTCTCATATTTCACTATTATAACGTTAATCAAAATCAAAAGGTCGGAAGACAGAATCCATGTTGCACGTGGCGCATTCGTACATTTTTTACCGCTGGATGTCAATTGCGCTTAAAAACAATGTTGACTCTTCTCTGACCAGCTGACATAAACCATACTGTCAATAAACGGGAAACAAATCCTATCCAGTTATGAAGTGTTTTCTGCGTGTTGACAAATCTTTCGCAATGTTCTAACAGTCGGGATGCGCACACAACACGTCTGCTAATGTCCAATTCACGAACGAATGACTCATTTGAACCGAATCATTTTAACGACAGCTGATCTGTCCAACACTGAATTAACGAATCAGTTCATTTACTCATGAACACATCTGAAATGAGAACACAAGTGTGCTTACTCAAGGCTTTCAGCTTATTTATGTTAAACAAATAGCCTAAAATCATTTAGTTTAGACTGGAGTGAAGTGAAACCAGAACAAAGTTGTGATTAGCTAGCTGATCATTTTATGAAATTGTATATGGCAGAAAATTAGGCTATTCGTTCATTTTTTTAATACTGCTTTTTAATATTGATATGATTATATACCAAAAACAATTATCTGTAAAAATGAGGAACAAAAACAAACATCAAGGTATGAATAAAAGACTTGTTTCTTTGAATTTATTTGAAATGTATTGTCAGTATTGCGCTTGCAGATCACGTGGGTAGGGAGGGTACTTTTCACTGTGTGTGTGTGTGTGTGTGTGTGTGTGTGTGTGTGTGTGTGTGTGTGTGTGTGTGTGTGTGTGTGTGTGTGTGTGTGTGTGTGGATGACCATGTCTGTCAGCCACCACCGAAGACCATTTTTGACCCAGGAAAAACCCTGCAACTTGTGGAAAATGGGCATCCGATGACCCCTTTAAATGTTTCACTATTTTCTTACCTCACTCACTTTCAACGTTAAACTGACGCTTCACGCTGGAATTATATATTTATATATTTATGCATTTGGCAGACGCTTTTATCCAAAGCGACTTACAGTGCCTATATTACAGGGACAATCCCCCTGGAGCAACATGGAGTAAAGTGCCTTGCTCAAGGACACACTGGTGGTGACCGCTGAGATCGAACCAGCAACCTTCTGCATATCAGTTCCATGGTTTAACCCACTGGACCACCATCTCCACATATTGACTCTCTGCTTCTCTGAATAGTAAGCCCCGCCTTCTTTGATCTGATTGGCCATCTCAATCATTTTGACGTTGACGAGTGATGTTGGACCGCTGAGACAGACCAGACTCAGAATGTAACTTTTAAACCTTTTTGTCATCCTAATAACATATAGAGCGCTGCATAATTTCAAATATTGGGGGCAATTTGGCCATTTCTAATTATAAGTGTGGACTCAATGTCTATGGTGGTTACGGCCCTGCGTGCAGGAAGTGAGACTGAAAAGACAATAACTCCCATTTATCCTGCACTTTGATCTTTAAAACTTTGCAGACCTTTTACATTCACAGTCAGGGAATATTTGAAAAAGCATAATAGGGGTACTTTACAGTAGATAAAGACATGTTGCACATTCACAAAATAGGCATTTAAGGTTGGTTTCGGGTTTATTTGAGCTCTCCCCCCTTAATAAATCTTGTGAGAAAGGTCTCACCTTTCTGCATGGTTTGGAGGAGACCTCAAAGGAGGCCTTAAACGCGCGCCGCTGCTGGGTGGTGAGAATGGTGCGAGGTCTCTTGGGTCTGCGCGGGTCTTTTCCGTCATCGCTTCCTTTGCCCTGGCCTCCTGCTCCTTTCTCCGGCTTCACATCCACATCTTCATCCTCACTTTTGTCTGCAGAAACACACATTTTAACATCAGCATTCTACGGAGAGCAGAGGAGACGTGAACAAAGAGTTGCGTTCTCACCGGAGTCGGACATGTCCAGGCTGACCGAGTGCAGCAAGTCCTTCTCTCTCTCATAGTCGTTCTTGCACAGCAGCTGTCCCTCCTTCAGGACAAACTTGTCTCCTTTACACAGCTGGCGCTCGCACACACAGCAGCAGAAGCAGCCCAGATGATACACATTTTCTAGTGCGCGCATCACAAACTCAGTGGGAGAGATCTTCTCCAGACAGCCGCTGCATTTGGTGCCAAACAACCTGACGAGGAGAAACATGACACCATTGACTTCCTCAAAACACATTCATGGTCTTACGGTGCACAATTCACTTTTCCCGACGCTAGTCCACTAATACAGTTCACTTGAAGGAGTGAATGAAAACGAGTGAGTGAATTCAGACAGCCGTTGAGTGTATATCAGTTGCACACTTGCTATTGCGGTGCATTATGGGATTGAATGAGTGCACTTGATAACGTCCACAATGGTTTCAGACACCACTACAAATGGCAAATCCTCTATCTGAGTGTATGTGGTGATTTTTGATTCAGCCAAAGTGTGCGGTTTTCATATTTCTTTAAAATGTATACAATTTCTTGGTAACACTTTACAATAAGGTTCTTTAGACAACATTAGTAAACTACATTAGTTAACATGAACTAATAATGACCTGCACTTTTAAAGCATTTATTTATCTTTGTTAATGTTCATTTCAACATTTACTAATGCATTATTCAAATCTTGCTAACATTAGTTAATGCACTGTGAACTAACATGAACGAATCTTGAACAGCTGGATTTTTATTAACTAACGTTAACGTTCATGTTAGTTCATTTTAACTAATGCATTAACTAACACATCCTTATTGTAAAGTGTTACCAATTTCTTTAACTCTGGAATGACTAACATTTTTGCTGATGTAACAAAGGCTGCATATACAAATAATATTAGCAAAAAATATAATAACAGACTTTTTATAAATCAAGTTAAATGCGTTGCAAAAGCATTAAAAAAATATGTTTAAAAGAATTCACATCATTTTTTGCAGCAAAACAATTTTTTAATATGCACTCGTTAAATTTGGGGTCAGTAAGGTTTCTTATTTTCTTTTTGGAGAGAAATTAATACTTTTATAAAGCAAGGATGCATTGCATTTATTAAAAGTGACAGTAAAGACATTTATAATGTTACAAAATATTTATATTTCAAATAAATGTGGTTTCAAACTTTCTATTCATCAAAGAAAACTGGAAATATTGTGGTTTTCAACTGATAAAAATAATAATTTAGCATATTAGAATGATTTCTGAAGGATCATGTGACACTGAAGACTGGAGTAATGATGCTGAAAATTCAGCTTTGATCACAGGAATAAATTACATTTTATAATATATTCACATAGCAAAGCATAACAGTTCTTTCAAATAGTAATAATATTTCCCAATTTTACTATTTTTACTGTATTTTTTATTTTAGTCGAAGAGGTTTTTTTCAAAAACACGATCCCAAACTTTTATTTAAGGAACACGCCGACTTTTTGTGACTTTTATCTTATTCACCGTATCCCCCAGAGTTAGATAAGTCCATACCATTCTCATCACCGTGCTATAACTCTGTCTGACGCACCCACCGCTAGCCTAGCTTAGCACAAAGACTGGAGGTCAATGGCTCCAGCTAGCCTCCTGCTCAATAAGTGACGAAATAACGCCAACGTTTTCCTATTTACATGTTGTGATGAGTGTAGTTACATCGACGGAAAATGAAAAGTTGTGATTTTCTAGGCCGACATGGCTTGGAACTATTCTCTCATTCCTGCGTAATGATCAAGGAGCTTTGCTTCCGTACCACGAGTGCAGCGGCGCAATGATATTACACAGCGCCTGAAAATGCAGGTTGTCACCATAGACTGTAAAAAAAATATGAATGTAGTGTCCGTGACGTCACCCATAGGATTCTGAAGAGCAGTTTTGAAGCGTAAAGTAGGGACGAGCTGGACATTGCTTGGCAGCGCGTCACTCCCGGATAACAGAAAATGGGCAAACTTAAAACTCAGCTCTTCCGTGAGCATTTAACCTCATAAAAAAAAAAACCTCTTTCCTTCCTCTTTCTCTTCCTTCTTCCCTCCCTACTCTAGCCTGTGCTACACTGAGCAATGTACACGGTCTCAGGATTTCAGGCTCTTATTGCGCTTCTCGACTCTTCATGACCAATCGCTTCATGTTCCCCCAAGTTGTAAGTCGCTTTGGATAAAAGCGTCTGCTAAATGCATAAATGTAAATGTAAATGTAAAGAGGCGGGACGTGGGCGGAGCTGAGGTGACGCGATGACTAACAGACAGCAGACAAACAGCTATCCACCTGTCACTCAAAGTGGCCACGCCCTTATTTATGCAGAACTTTAAAGGTCCCGTTCTTCGTGTTTTTTTGAAGCTTTGATTGTGTTTACAGTGTGCAATATAACATGTGTTCATGTTTCACGTGTAAAAAAACAGTATTTTTCACCCAATTTACTCATCTGTACACCGCTGTTTTCACTGTCCTAAAAACGGCTGATGAGTTCCTTGTTCTATGAAGTCCCTCCTTCAGAAATACGTAACGAGTTCTGATTGTGCCAGCGGTTCCCGTGTTGTGATTTGACCGCAGCTTAGCGAACGTGGAAAGGTCACGCCTCTTAACGGGAGATATATGCGCTCAATGATCTCTACAGCGTCCCTGGGAAAGCCAAACAAAGGTGATTTGACTCCAGGATGAAAATAACAGCGTCTCGACGACATGGCGACAAACACACTCAAACGCAACAATTCCTTTTCTCCACGCGACACTTCCTCTTCTCCACGTGGGACAGCAACAAGACCACGCCCCCTTTTTCGCGTATTCTTGTGGGCGGAGGTTAGTCTGTTCTACTGTTCTACTGACGTCATCAATGAAGGAAGTACCAGGATGTAGTCCAAGCCGGCCGTTCGCTGTAGGCTTTGAAAGGGAACTTCTGTTAAATAAAATATCTCGCTTGGCATTGAACTTTGAGCTTTATCATTTTACAGGTATTATTTATGCTCTAACAGCAACATTACACACTAACTAAAGTTTGAACAGTGGGATCACGAAGAACGGGACCTTTAAACCCCCCTCACAGTCATCATAAAGGGAAAAATTAGACGTATAGACCAAAACCACAATTTGTACCAGACTGTAAACATGTGTTCTTCTGCTGTAAAGTTGGGCATTTTAACATGAGCTCAATGAGATTCTGCTCCTTCTGGAGCCTGACCCTAGTGGCCAGTCGATGAACTGCAGTTTAAGTCACTTCAGTATTGGCTTCCAGAGAAACTGCGGGAGGTTGCCGCTTAGTTATGTTGTTGGATGTTAGCCTATTTTCAGGCGCTGTGTAATATCATTGCGCTGATACGGCAGCAAAGCTCCTTGATCATTACGCAGGAATGAGAGTATAGTTCCTAACCATATCGGCCTAGAAAATCACATCTTATCATTTTCCGTCGGTCTTAGTACACGATGTAACTACACATCACAACATGTAAATAGGAAAATGTTGGCGTTATTTTGTCACTTATTGAGCAGTAGGCTAGCTCGAGCCATTGACCTTTAAGTAGATGAGTTCACTGATTTTAAGTGAATTATGATCAAAACACTATATCACTTATTGCAAGATTCGAACATGATAGACAGCAGGAACTCTGGTCTCAATTATTTGAAGTACAGCGAGTAACAGCGACGCACAAGAGTGACTCATTTCTTTGGTTAAAACTCAAACCCCCTGACGTGAAATCTGCTGCAAAGCTCAATAATTCTGAAGCATTAAGCAGAGCTGTGTCTTCTCCCATACCAATAAAGTTCATCCATAAATATCACAGGCGCACAGATCAATGCGTGACTGACACCGGACGCCCCAGCGGTGCCACGCTCATGATTATGACTTTGAAAGAGATTTTTAATAAGCCTCGAGATATGATGGCATCATGAGGTGAGACGGCACAAAAGAGTTTTACGGAGGAGTCAATATTCAGAGACGGACCCACAGGAAGGGGAAAAAATCACAGATGAGATCTCTTTAATATCTCTACTGTTTCTCCCAGACAGCACTGAAGGAGACTTCTGCTGAAGTGGTCTCGCAAGCTTTCAGGAGAGATCTCAAACTCGCCAAGATCCCAAAAGTCAAAGATCTCAATATGAACACATACAGCTTATTATAGTACGACCCTAAACTTTTGAGTAGTGTACTTGATTTCTCCTACAAGAACTTCTCCTCAAAGTTGATAATTATATGAAACAACCTTTGTGCAATATCATTGTATTGTGCTCTCCCCCAAAGCTCTTTTTTCTCCATCTTCTGCTGATGTTTAATCATCGCACATGTTTCCCTGCTTCCTCTGTCTGTCACTTCACATTATGCTGGTGTCTGTAATTCCCATGATCCTTCTGGAGATCTCCCTTTCTTCTATTGTGCTTGAGAACTAATCCTGTCCTTTTCTCTGTCTTTTGTTGACAGGACCACAGCGGCGGGCGGCTTTGTCCCGAGTCTGTATCAGAACAGCCATGAGTGACACTTGCATCAGTGCGACTCTTCCAGTAACGTCCGTTCAGTCTTATCTGCTCTTTAACAATGTTCTCAAAATGTTATTTATACATTTTTTTTTTTTTTTAAAGAAACGTTTTTTAAATGTTACTACTTGTACTTCAGAACATTCAGAAGTTTCGGAATGCTCAAACATTCAAAAGTAACATTCCCGTAAAACGTGCAAAATTCTAAAATGGAATGTTGCCTTAATGTTTGCGTAACAAAACAAAAACATTTGAATGTGAATTTAGAATGTAAGCAAAACTTTCTTAGAACATATGAAGTAATCCAAGTGTGTTTCTGGGGCGTTGCTAGGTGGTTGCTAGGGTGGTCAAAAGTCAAGAATGCCCATGCACAAATCTCTTAAGACCACAAACCACACAATTTGAGAGAAGATTCAAGTCTGGTTACACACTGAAGTTTAATACATTAGTTACACTAATTACACCCCAAAAAAATATGGGTTAAAAATAACCCAAGTTGGGTTGAAAATGGACTAACCCAGCGATTGTTTTTTTTTTAACCCAGCAATTGGGTTGTTTTAAGCAAACATTTAACCCAACCGCTGGGAAAAAACAACCCAAATGCTGGGTTAGTCCATTTTCAACCTAACTTGGGTTATTTTTAACCCAGCATTTTTTAGAGTGGATGAGTAATAGTACTAGTGATTGTTTGACTTCAACAAGACAAGTAATGTGGAAATTAATTCAAAGAAGAAGGTGCATAAGATTTTTGGGTTACACTTTATTTCGATGGTCCTCTTTAGATATTCTACTAACTATAAGTAAGTTTGCAACTACATCAGCTAACTCTCATTAGAGTATTAGTAGTAGACTAGTAGACCGTTAGGTTAGGATTCGGGTTAGTAGAATAAATTGATGTGGTTGCAAAGTAACTTATAGTAAGTAGAATGTCTAAAGTGGACCAGCAAAATAAAGTGTTACAGATATTTGTGTGTGTGTGTGTGTGTGTGTGTGTGTGTGTGTGTGTGTGTGTGTGTGTGTGTGTGTGTGTGTGTGTGTGTGTGTGTGTGTGTGTGTGTGTGTGTGTGTGTGTGTGTGTGTGTGTGTGTGTGTGTGTGTGTGAGAGAATACCATAAGAAAGAACTTGTTTTGATTGACACTGTGCGGTTGTTGAAACTAATCCCTCTTTAATACCATTAAGAACAACTTAAAGAAGGAAAGTCTTCACGCTCAGTCAGTCATGCTTAGAGAAGCCTTCACTGTGTGTGTGTGTGTGTGTGTGTGTGTGCGTGCGTGCGTGCGTGCGTGCGTGTGTGTGTGTGTGTGTGTGTGTGTGTGTGATATTAATGCTTGTATGTGTGAGGGGGATTTTATTTATCCTTCTCTCTCTGTATTTGTTTGCTTTAGATCAGAAATGTAACAAACACAAACAATAATTTATCCCTCGTTTGCCGCCACCAAAGTTGTTCAGAGCAGCCACGTCTGAACGGGCTTATGGAAAACCAGCAAACATCTCTCCAAACACCAAACACCAGCCCGACCGAGAGAGAGAGAGAGAGAGAGAGAGAGAGAGAGAGAGAGAGAGAGAGAGAGAGAGAGAGAGAGAGAGAGAGAGAGAGAGAGAGAGAGAGCTTAAGACCAGAGATTACTTACAACAACATCTCTTCAGGACCACTTTAGGTGCTTTAGAAACACCAAGACATCATGTAGAATTCAATACGGGCTGACAATTTAAATATTGGCATTACATTTTTTGTTTGTTTACATTGAGGTTACAATGATATTGTCAGATTTGTGACATTCATTTCTGCTAAAACACTGCTGGTCACTTTCAGAAGTTGCAGCGATGCTTTCTTTTCCCAGAAAGAATGTGAACCACAGAAATGGTATCATTCTCAGTTTTTGAATAATTCTTTAATATAATTTAAATAGATTTTACACGCTTAAAGCAATATCGTATCGCATATCGAATATCGCATTATTTAACAAGGTATTGCACATCACATTTTTCTTCAATATCGCACAGCCCTACTTTTAACTATCGACTTGTCTGAGCACATTAAATATGTTTCATAAATTGTTCACTAACTTCCAGGACAAAAATATGAGAAGCAAGACACTCACGGTTGTCTAGGAGAAACAATGATGACATTAATAAGATCTCATCTGTGAGGTTTCGTTCATATATGAGGCACCTGAGGAATCGGTCAGACACATGCATTCAATTCCAACTGGGACGTCATTCGAAAGTAATTATATCCTTTTTAAACAAACTTTTTACATTGCCTTTTGATGCCATTATGGACTTGCAGACCTCTCAATGTGTGTGTGTGTGTGTGTGTGTTTGATTTTTCCAACCGCTTTCCACATCCATACAGCGCAGATGCATGTGCACTACAAAAGAACTAAAGATGTCATTAAACCCTGGCGCTTTTCTTCTGAAGGTACTGGATGGAAAATACCCTGTTATCCACACACACACACACATTTAACCACACTCTGACCCTATCAAAGCGTATAAGCCACATCCACTCGCCTCTATAAAATTCGAAATGTCTCAGATGCGGAAGTGGGACTCGCGCTTCAATAACAATTTACTAAACTTAAAACACTTGAATAATGGCAATTTAAAAAAAAATATGCACCTAGCACTTTATACAACAGGCCTCTGTAATGTTTCAAAGCAGTGTTATTAATATAACAGGAAAATAGCAGTGTTAATGTTATAAAGCAGCTCTACAGAAAACATCAGTCATCAAATGATCATCTGATAGTGCCAATGCAGTTAAACCCCAGAAGATCATTAGTAGTGTTAAAAATGGTGCATCAATCAGGGTTACACTTTATTTGAAGGTGTCATTGTTACAGAGTAACTACGCAATTAAGCAATGTGTGATAATTAACTACATGTAATTACTATAGGGTTAGGATGAGGGTTTGGTTAAGGGTTAACTGCTTGTAATTATGCATAGTTTATAGTTATTACTACAGTATATATATATAAAAAAAAGTGAAACCGTTATCAAATATAAACTGTTCTGTGAAATTACAACAAGCTGTGTGAATATGATTGTGTTTTAATTGACCTAAATGATCAGCCCGAACATGACCACCCCATTAATCGCAATCTCTTTTTCCTACAGTGGCTGTGAATTAGCAGTAAATGTGGCTGATTAGACTGAAGTCAAACACACACACACACACACAGAGAGAGGCGTCTGGTTAATCGCTGTAGTAAACGGAGTGTGTGTTTGTCCAGGGCCTCACAGTAAACTCCTGCCCGAATGATACAAGCTCATCACTCACTGCTCAACTGATATTAGCATGCTAATCGGCCGGAGACATGCTAAATTACTGATCAAGATCAAGCGTAAACACAGACTATAAGGAAGGAAAGGACAGGAAGCAGGTCAGGATATCTTTGAAAAGGAGATTTGGATGAATCTCACGAAATCTGCTTGTCCACCCAAAATAAAAAATTGAAAAATAATTCAATAAAAATAATAACTAATAATTAAAGCAAAAAATGCAATGCAAAATCACTATTGTGCAAGAAAATTTTCATAAAAATAATAAAAAATGTTCATGTTAAAATAAAATTTATATTAAAGTTCATTAGTTATATGAATGAAATTAATATAAAAATATTATTGGTCTTATATAACATAATATATGTATAGATACTTAAAAATCCTGGGTTAGAAATAATTTATCCCAGCGGTTGGGTTAAAAGTTTGCTTAAAACAACCCAATTTCTGGGTTAAACAAACCCAATCGTTAGACCATTTTTAACCCAGCATTTTTTTTAGAGTGTATAGACCATCACGTTATATAAGACAATTTTTATTTTATTCACAATAAATATTTGTTCCCTTCTTTTCCACCTGTTCAAATGGTCATATAAAAATGTTAATATTGTAATATAAAACTTAATGAATCACATGAAGATAAGAAATAACAATAATCTGCAAAACTGAAATAATAATTTGCATGTAGAAAATTAAGCCGAATGCAAAAAAGATATATATATTTTTTATCATTATAGTGCAAGAAAGATGTACTTTAAATTTTGAAAAAATAAATAAAACATTGCTTACTAAACTTAAAAAACATGTAAAAAGATGTTTTTAAAATCAAAGCAATGATAAACTATGAAATGTGCTGAATTTTCGTAAAACTAAAATAGCATAAAAATATGAATAAATAAGTCACGTTAAAATAAATGTCATATTAACGTTAATTAGCTGTGTGAATAAAATGAATTTAAATAATAATAAAAAATATTATTGTTCGTGCAACATAATAAATATATAGATACCATAATTATATAGACAATAATTTTAATTTTATTCACAATACCTACCACTTGTCGTGCAAAACTAAATTAAGTTTGGTTTGAGGAGAAATCACATGTGGACGTACATGGGTAGAAAAAATAAAATACTGCAAAATGCAGAATAAGATCCTTTTAAATAGCAAAAGGAGCGAAGGACAGAGATGACATCAAAGATGAGAAAAGAGAGTGTGAGGGACAGTTCGAATTCAGCAGGTACACAATGTGTGTGTGTGTGTGTGTGTGTGTGCGTGTGTGTGTTTGGACAGCTGCTTTTCCTGAGTTTGGCAGCTCTATTCAGACTGGAGTTTACTCAGCTCTGCCACAACAGCAAACAGAGTATGAGCGAATAATGGAGCACGCACACAAAGGCAACACACAAACACACGCACAAAACACTGTTACACTTGCTTTACACTTAAAAATAAAACCTTAAGTTCTTGATGCCACGTTCGTCAGATCTTCGTAAGTTCTCCTCCGGCATCATCAGGCTGTGAAACCCTTTCTGCATCTGCCCTTTTAGGCGTGTAAGTCGTCTTTTAGGACATACATCAAGCGCCTGGAAGCTGATTAGAGGGTAATTTCTTACAGACCCCAACAGATCTTAGCTCACGGTCTAAAAATGGCCCCTCAGAAGTCCAGGTTTTGTGTAGGTAGTAGAAGAAACCCTGGCCACAGAATCTGTGCAGTATTCGGGCTGTATTATCAAACCCAGATCTGACCACAGGCCTGAATGGAGTCCATTCTCTCGCAGCTTCTTATTGGCTGGGGTTCAAAACCTTGTGAGCAGACTAGCTGGACAGCATTGCTGGGTATCATATAGACATGTTCATGCCCAAAAATGCTGTCTTGGTAGGAAAACTAGCAAAAAATAAAATAAGATCAAAAGGGAAATTAGGGAAATTAATTAGTTATATGAATAAAATCAATATAGAAAATGTATAAAAAAATATTATTAATTGTCTTATAGCCTAGCTAGATAGCATTATTGAGTATAAAAAAAAAATAATAAAAAAAAAAAAATAATAATAATAATAATAATAAATAAAATAAATAAATAAAATTAAATAAATTAATTAAATAAAAACTTTGAGGGAAATGGGATGAATTTTCATTAAAAAAATATGTTAATAAAAAATGTATTTAATGTAATTAATTAGTTATATGAATAAAATCAATATAGAAAATTAATAAAAATATTAATAATTGTCTTATAACCTAGCTAGATAGCATTATTGAGTATAAATAAAAAATAATAATAATAATAATAAATAAATAAATAAATAAATAAATAAATAAATAAATAAATAAATAAATAAATAAATAAATTAATTAATTAATTAATTAAATAAAAACTTTGAGGGAAATGGGATGAATTTTCATTAAAAAAAATATGTTAATAAAAATGTATTTAATGTAATTAATTAGTTATATGAATAAAATCAATATAGAAAATTAATAAAAAATGTTAATAATTGTCTTATAACCTAGCTAGATAGCATTATTGAGTATAAATTAAATTAAATAACCATAAAAAAGCCGCCATATCTAAATACCAGAATATCATAGAGACTTGTGGCTAAGCAATCACCTAGCAACCACCCATAACACCCTAGCAACTGCATATCAATGTGCTAAAAACAACTCTGAACAAATTGGCAACAACCTAGCAACACCCTGGCAACAAGCCACAGCCAGTTTACTGGAAAAACACCACTCAAATCTTTCAGAGCTTTTCATAACTAACTTACTATTCTATACGTGTTGACCATTCACTGATTTCCTCTGAATCTGAAGCAGTTTAATGAGTCTCTCTCCTCATCTGGTGCATTTCCATGTTGGTTTGGCTGATGTAAAGCAGACGTCGCTGTTTAGCACGGCTCAGCGGGGCTCTATTCGCTGCTAAAGTGAGCGATCAGACAATATACCCAGAGCTGCAGTTATGCGCCTTGTAATTGCCGTCTAGGGGTTGCAGCTGCTTGGCTTGAAGATAAGCCAATCAGAAAGAGGCCAGCACATGATTGACAGGAGGATATTGCTAATACCCCCACCTCCTCAAGCGTCCCATTGGCTGACACAAAGGACACAGGGTTTATTTTACATGAGGGGCATCTGTGCACACCAATAAAGCCTGGTAGAACCACAAGAGTGGCAAGCCAGATTTTTCTCAAGATCTATAGCGCTGCTTAATCTCTGGCTTAACGGAGATGTCAAAAGGCCAGCGCGGTCTCCAGAGCAGATGTGCCGGGTTTTGTTGTCCAGTACGCACCATATGAACTAGTTCTGGAGAGAATCAAAGTGAAGAGATCAAGACGGAGAGTTAATTAAGTGGACGCTACTTGAAGTGAAGAGCTCTTGCTTTTAGGCTCCGTTCCAAAACCAATGAGCTGCCCTGCTCTCTGCAGCCTAGATAGGGAGCATCCTAAGCCAAAGGGAACACTGTAAGGGAACAATCTGGAAAGCTCTACATAGGGAGCAACTAAAGCAAAGCGCTACAAGAGAGTTGCTATCAACGCAATACTCTAATAAGCATACGAATTAACATTTCTTTCAATATTTACTATTCAAAAGCAGCTTTACAAAAAAATCTGAAAGGAAAAGGAAAAAATACACAGCCCAGCAACAAAAATAACAATAATATGATACAATTAATTAAGTTAAATAATAAGAAATGAACTTATAAGTGTATATTAGATTATAGAATATAATATAAAACATATATATATATAGAGAGAGATGGTGGTCCAGTGGGTTAAACCATGGAACTGATATGCAGAAGGTTGCTGGTTCGACCCCAGCGGTCACCACCAGTGTGTCCTTGAGCAAGACACTTTACTCCATGTTGCTCCAGGGGGATTGTCCCTGTAATAAGGGCACTGTAAGTCACTTTGGATAAAAGTGTCTGCCAAATGCATAAATGTAAATGTATTATACATAATAATATACATATATAAACTCTCTCTCTATATATATATATATATATATATATATATATATATATATATATATATATATATATATATATATATATATATATATATATATACACACTCACCTAAAGGATTATTAGGAACACCTGTTCAATTTCAATTTATATATATATATACAGTGAGGAAAATAAGTATTTGAACACCCTGCTATTTTGCAAGTTCTCCCACTTGGAAATCATGGAAGGGTCTGAAATTGTCATCGTAGGTGCATGTCCACTGTGAGAGACATAATATTTTTTTAAAAATCCAGAAATCACAATATATGATTTTGTAACTATTTATTTGTATGATACAGCTGCAAATAAGTATTTGAACACCTGTCTATCAGCTAGAATTCTGACCCTCAAAGACCTGTTAGTCTGCCTTTAAAATGTCCACCTCCACTCCATTTATTATCCTAAATTAGATGCACCTGTTTGAGGTCGTTAGCTGCATAAAGACACCTGTCCACCCCATACAATCAGTAAGAATCAAACTACTAACACGGCCAAGACCAAAGAGCTGTCCAAAGACACTAGAGACAAAATTGTACACCTCCACAAGGCTGGAAAGGGCTACGGGGAAATTGCCAAGCAGCTTGGTGAAAAAAGGTCCACTGTTGGAGCAATCATTAGAAAATGGAAGAAGCTAAACATGACTGTCAATCTCCCTCGGACTGGGGCTCCATGCAAGATCTCACCTCGTAGGGGCTCAATGATCCTAAGAAAGGTAAGAAATCAGCTACACGGGAGGAGCTGGTCAATGACCTGAAAAGAGCTGGGACCACCGTTTCCAAGGTTACTGTTGGTAATACACTAAGACGTCATGGTTTGAAATCATGCATGGCACGGAAGGTTCCCCTGCTTAAACCAGCACATGTCAAGGCCCGTCTTAAGTTTGCCAATGACCATTTGGATGATCCAGAGGAGTCATGGGAGAAAGTCATGTGGTCAGATGAGACCAAAATAGAACCTTTTGGTCATAATTCCACTAAACGTGTTTGGAGGAAGAAGAATGATGAGTACCATCCCAAGAACACCATCCCTACTGTGAAGCATGGGGGGGGGGGGGGTAGCATCATGCTTTGGGGGTGTTTTTCTGCACATGGGACAGGGCGACTGCACTGTATTAAGGAGAGGATGACCGGGGCCATGTATTGCGAGATTTTGGGGAACAACCTCCTTCCCTCAGTTAGAGCATTGAAGATGGGTCGAGGCTGGGTCTTCCAACATGACAATGACCCGAAGCACACAGCCAGGATAACCAAGGAGTGGCTCTGTAAGAAGCATATCAAGGTTCTGGCGTGGCCTAGCCAGTCTCCAGACCTAAACCCAATAGAGAATCTTTGGAGGGAGCTCAAACTCCGTGTTTCTCAGCGACAGGCCAGAAACCTGACTGATCTAGAGAAGATCTGTGTGGAGGAGTGGGCCAAAATCCCTCCTGCAGTGCAAACCTGCTGAAAAACTACAGGAAACGTTTGACCTCTGTAATTGCAAACAAAGGCTACTGTACCAAATATTAACATTGATTTTCTCAGGTGTTCAAATACTTATTTGCAGCTCTATCATACAAATAAATAGTTAAAAAATCATACATTGTGATTTCTGGATTTTTTTTTTAGATTATGTCTCTCACAGTGGACATGCACCTACGATGACAATTTCAGACCCCTCCATGATTTCCAAGTGGGAGAACTTGCAAAATAGCAGGGTGTTCAAATACTTATTTTCCTCATATATATATATATGACCCTGCACCACAAAAATATTGCGAAAATCCCCTTTCAAGTTGTCCAAATGAAGTCCTTAGTAATGCATATTACTAATAATAATAATACATTTTTGATATATTTATGGTAAGAAATGTACAAAATATCTTCCTGGAACATGATCTTTACTCAATATCCTAATGATTTTTGGCATAAAAGAAAAATGTATAATTTTGACCCATACATATTGGCACAAATATATCCGTGAGACTTATTTATGCCTGGTTTTGTGGTCCACGGGCGGGCACACACACACACACACACACACACACACACACACACACACACACACACACACACACACACACACACACACACACACACACACACACACACACACACACACACACACACACACACACACACACACACACACACACACACACACACACACACACACACAAATAAATAAGGCTTTAATAAGCCTTAATATATAATGCATTATAGAAGTATGTTTAATGCACCTAATAATGCATTGTATGGTCTCATGAATAATTGTAACACAGTAATAATACATTGTAATATTTATGTTACGCCTTTAGAAAGTATAATCCATTATAACACATGACAAATAACCAATTTCAGATGTAACAAGGAATCTGCAACTATTATAATGCATTTTAACTTTAAATACAATGACTCATGAAAATATATAATGCATTATAACATACATTATGAATACCTTTATAATTCATTGTGCATAAAGGCTTTAAGTGTTAGCATAAAATCATAAAAATAGAATTATAAGTATATTTATAATCAACACTGAGCTCACGAATTGCCTTCGAATTTGTATGAAAGATATCGTGGAAGGATAATTATGGTTAAGGTGTCTCCCTTAAAGTGCTGTCTAGGTAGGCAGCTCACTAGTTTTTGGAGCAGAGCCGCAGTTTACCAAGCGTGAGGTTACCGCATTGAAACACAAACGTTAAATAAGGGCGAGTCCTTGCGCCCGAGGCTGGATAAGCTTGAGACTAGAGCTCACAGTCAGGTTTTAAATTACCCCTGACCCTCGTGCTCTGCCCAGAGAGACTAAACAAACAGTAATAAGGGACGTTTTGAAGAGGAGGTCCTCGAGCATGTTAAGGAGTTCTGCTGTGGAGAGTCTTTAACAAGGGCTGCTTAATCTGTGGGTGGGGGGGTTTACGCCGGTGACCCAGCTGTGAGATTATGGCGAGTCTCAAGTGCCTCACCTCGACCCCCGATCAATCCCTCTTAGAGAAGCTTTAGCCACATCTGAGAGTGATGCTGGATTAGTCTGTGTGTTTTCCCACCATTTTATGGACCTTCGGCTGTGCAAAGGGATGTTTGTTTGAGTTTTAATTAGCACTGGTAATCCTTAGATTATTAGACCTGAGGTCTGGAATGTTTACTCTGCGAAAGCCTGAAAAATATCCGGCTAATTAGTTATTGATGCCTTCAGATTCCTGATTCATTTAATTCCTTCTTAATTCCTGAAACAATTCTCGAATCCTACAATAAAATATGGCACAATGATGTACTGTATAAATCTGAAGGAATTTTCCGTATTGTTTTTTTTTTTACAGGTGTTTTACCTGTATTTTGAATTACACATTGCATTAGTTTGTGTTTTAAGGGTTAACGGACATTTCCGTACAATTACTGGATAATGTACCAGCAGAAAATTACCAGAACATTTTCCTCTTTTATTTTTTACAGTGTATATATTTTTACAGACATCTGCATCATTAATCTAACACACTTTAATAACTAGCTAGTCTGTATAATTGACACAGGCAACACAATTCATGCATTCAATATTCAACATTATAGATGTTTATGCTTAGAATAATAAGAAAAAAACAACTAAATATAGTAAAAAAGCTGTCAAATCGATCAATCATAAAAACATAAAAAATTGTGTTTATATAATATATGTGTGTGTACTGTACATAACTATTATGTATATATAAATGCACACACATGCATGTATATATTTGAGAAATATTTCCATATATTAATATTTAACATAATATTTACATATATTATAAACACAAACTTTTATTTTGGATGTGATTAATCGTGATATGTATATGTATATGTATATGTATATATATATATATATATATATATATATATATATATATATATATATATATATATATATATATACACAAACACACACAAACACACACACACACACACACACACACACACACACACACACACATTAGTGCTGTCAAATGGATTCATCACGATTAATCACATCTATAAAAGTTTGTTTATATAATATTTATATATAATTTAAATGTGTATCTATATATACACACACACACACACACACACACACACACACACATAAACACAAACGTTTATGTTAGATGCGATTAATCACTAATCGCAATTAATCGATTGTCCAGCCCTAGAAAAAATATAAAAAAACAATACATTAATACATTAAATTAATAAAAAATATTTTAATATCTTTAAAACAAGTTACATTTATTTGAGAGGCAAAATTGCTATTAATATAAATAAAAAATATTGATGTTTTGGGAGAATTTTATATATAATCTAGTGAATATAATATCAATAAATCTTATAAATATTTTTTTATTAATTTAATGTATTAATGTATTGTTTTTTTATATTTGAAAAAACCATTAAAAAAACGGAAATTGACAAAAATATGGATTTAGAAAATGCTTTTTCAACAGTGTTCCTATAACTGCACTAGGGCTGCGAAATATCGCAAATGTACATATCGCGATATGCATATCGCAACGGCACGCAATATCTGAATGATTTTAATAGGCTACTTCAACATTGTGAAAATTGTAGGTTTTTAGGTCGATGCATACACATATGAGGGCTCGGAGGATGCCAGAGGCACTACCTCATTCAGGGTCAAACACTCTCACACTGCAAACCCATAAACTGTCCATCAGAGAACAGCCACCCTGCAGAGGACCTGAGTGAGGACAGCCAGTGCACTGACGCAATGACATAACCCCCCAAAAACACAACAGAGTCATACACACACACGGTACTGGTCAAAAGTTTGGAAACATTTGTGTTTCTAATGTTTTTGTATAAGTCTCTTCTGGCTGCATTTATTTGATCAAAAATACAGTAAAACTGTACTGCACTATATTTCCTATGTCAATCTGTACTGTGTGTATGTATATATATTATATTATGTATATATATTAAACTGACATGTATTACTCGACTGGATTATTATTTTTGAACACTTAAAAACGTCAAAATCTCGATCTATTTGCCTCTTTGGAGCCCAGAAAGTCGAGAGCCAACTCTCTCTCAGCTTTAAGGGTAAATATTGGAGCTGCGCTAACAGTCCAGCCCTGACTCCACAACAAAAGACCCAAACTGTGTGCGGGACATTGTCAGAGCGGCACGTTTCTATAGCAACACTGGCAACATTGTGGGATGTTGGATCCTGATGAAGGCTGAATCCTGTAGACCGAGAGAGAAAAGTCTGATTCGGAGAACTTTGGTGGTTTGTGGTGACTATTACAGTACAGACATTTAGACTCAATACAGATATAAAGATTAATAAACCCATGACTTTGGGTTAGGTTTTATGTCAAATATAAATGAATGTACTCTAAACTGTATGTGCCAACAGTGTTATATATAGAAAAACAAAAGCCCTTATTAAAAAATACAATACTCCTCTCATATAGAAACTATGTTTAACTGCGGTTTATATTTCTATTTCAGACTCTAATTTAAGTCAGCTTTATTTTAGTATTATTGAGATACTATTATAGTTTTTGTTACTATTTTAAATTTGTTTCTATATTTTCCGTTTTCACTTTAATTTTAGTTAACATTTTAGTAATTTTGTTAATCAATTTTTTTTATAAGTTTGTTAAAAAAATATGTCTATGGTTTTTATTACATTTTTATCAGTTTTAGTCATTTTAGCCAACTAATACATTTAAGTATTTTTTGAATATATTTTATTTCAGTTAATGTTTATTTTATTTCAAGCAACAATGTTTTAATGGTTTTAAATGTAGTTTCAGTTAACTATAATAGCCATGATTTATGTAAAATAGCAGCCTAAACACATTACAAACTAGATACAACTGACATAGTTATACTGTAAACATAAAATAGATTGGATGGATGGATGGATGGATGGATGGATGGATGGATGGATGGATACAGATATATGATATAGGATGGAGAGATAGAATGATGGATGAATGGATGGATGGATACAGATATATAGATATAGGATGGAGAGATAGAATGATGGTTGGATGGATGGATGGATGGATACAGATATATAGATATAGGATGGAGAGATAGAATGATGGATGAATGGATGGATGGATACAGATATATAGATATAGGATGGAGAGATAGAATGATGGTTGGATGGATGGATGGATGGATACAGATATATAGATATAGGATGGAGAGATAGAATGATGGATGAATGGATGGATGGATACAGATATATAGATATAGGATGGAGAGATAGAATGATGGTTGGATGGATGGATGGATACAGATATATAGATATAGGATGGAGAGATAGAATGATGGTTGGTTGGATGGATGGATGGATGGATACAGATATATGGATATAGGATGGAGAGATAGAATGATGGATGGATGGATGGAAGGGTAAGCAGGCGCTTCATCAGAATGAGGTGACTGAACTTGCTAAGCAAACAGAGTTCTGGAGTGCAGACGCTCAGCCAGTAAAGGTGAGGATTACCATAGAAACCATGAGAAAAGATCATCTTTAGTCCATCAGAAGCACACACACACACATCAGCAGCAGCAGCAGAAACACACACACACATCAGCAGCAGCAGAAACACACACACACACACATCAGCAGCAGCAGCAGCAGAAACACACACACACATCAGCAGCAGACACACACACACACACACACACACACACACACACATCAGCAGCAGCAGAAACACACACACATCAGCAGCAGCAGCAGAAACACACACACATCAGCAGCAGCAGCAGCAGAAACACACACACATCAGCAGCAGCAGCAGAAACACACACACATCAGCAGCAGAAACACACACACATCAGCAGCAGAAACACACACACACACACACATCAGCAGCAGCAGCAGAAACACACACACATCAGCAGCAGAAACACACACACATCAGCAGCAGCAGAAACACACACACACACACATCAGCAGCAGCAGCAGAAACACACACATCAGCAGCAGCAGCAGAAACACACACACATCAGCAGCAGCAGCAGAAACACACACACATCAGCAGCAGCAGCAGAAACACACACACATCAGCAGCAGCAGCAGCAGAAACACACACACATCAGCAGCAGCAGCAGAAACACACACACATCAGCAGCAGAAACACACACACATCAGCAGCAGAAACACACACACACACACACATCAGCAGCAGCAGCAGAAACACACACACATCAGCAGCAGAAACACACACACATCAGCAGCAGCAGAAACACACACACACACACATCAGCAGCAGCAGCAGAAACACACACATCAGCAGCAGCAGCAGAAACACACACACATCAGCAGCAGCAGCAGAAACACACACACATCAGCAGCAGCAGCAGAAACACACACACATCAGCAGCAGCAGCAGCAGAAACACACACACATCAGCAGCAGAAACACACACACACAGCAGCAGCAGAAACACACACACATCAGCAGCAGCAGCAGAAACACACACACATCAGCAGCAGCAGCAGAAACACACACACATCAGCAGCAGAAACACACACACATCAGCAGCAGAAACACACACATCAGCAGCAGCAGAAACACACACACATCAGCAGCAGCAGCAGCAGAAACACACACACACATCAGCAGCAGCAGCAGAAACACACACACACACATCAGCAGCAGCAGAAACACACACACACACATCAGCAGCAGCAGAAACACACACACATCAGCAGCAGCAGCAGAAACACACACACACACACACAGCAGCAGCAGAAACACACACACATCAGCAGCAGAAACACACACACACACACATCAGCAGCAGCAGCAGAAACACACACACATCAGCAGCAGAAACACACACACATCAGCAGCAGAAACACACACACAGCAGCAGCAGAAACACACACACATCAGCAGCAGCAGCAGAAACACACACACATCAGCAGCAGAAACACACACACATCAGCAGCAGCAGAAACACACACACATCAGCAGCAGCAGCAGAAACACACACATCAGCAGCAGCAGAAACACACACACACACACACACACATCAGCAGCAGAAACACACACATCAGCAGCAGCAGAAACACAAACACACATCAGCAGCAGCAGCAGAAACACACACACACACACATCAGCAGCAGCAGAAACACACACACACACACATCAGCAGCAGCAGAAACACACACACACATCAGCAGCAGCAGAAACACACACACATCAGCAGCAGCAGAAACACACACACACACACATCAGCAGCAGCAGAAACACACACACACACACATCAGCAGCAGCAGAAACACACACACATCAGCAGCAGCAGCAGAAACACACACACACACACACATCAGCAGCAGCAGCAGAAACACAAACACACATCAGCAGCAGCAGCAGAAACACACACACACACACATCAGCAGCAGCAGAAACACACACACACACACATCAGCAGCAGCAGAAACACACACACACATCAGCAGCAGCAGAAACACACACACACATCAGCAGCAGCAGAAACACACACACACACACATCAGCAGCAGCAGAAACACACACACACACACATCAGCAGCAGCAGAAACACACACACATCAGCAGCAGCAGCAGAAACACACACACACACACATCAGCAGCAGCAGCAGAAACACAAACACACATCAGCAGCAGCAGCAGAAACACACACACACACACATCAGCAGCAGCAGAAACACACACACACACACATCAGCAGCAGCAGAAACACACACACACATCAGCAGCAGCAGAAACACACACACACATCAGCAGCAGCAGAAACACACACACACACACACATCAGCAGCAGCAGAAACACACACACACACACATCAGCAGCAGCAGCAGCAGCAGATCACAGTAAAGAGGAGGAATACTATAGTTGACCAAAACTTAAACTAAAAGTATATTACAAACACATTTTGTGTTACTTTTGCTGACTGGAATAAAATAAAATATGACAAAACTGCAAAAGTAACATTTCTCATTTCACTTAGTTTAACTTGATATACTGAAACAGCTAAAACTTAAATAAAAATAATAATAAAAACTAAATAATGTTAACTAACATTTAAATAAAAAAATTTATACAAAAAAATTAAAAAAATATTATAATATAAAATATAATTAATATAATATAATAACTTAAAAATAATAAACAGTTAAATGACAAAAAAAAACTCCAAACATGAACTAAAATTAAAATGAAAAATAAAAATGAATTCAAAATATTAGAAAAATATAGTAGATGTCTTTCGCGTCCTCATCATTATTCTTTCACGTTTATAAATTCCGCAATAAAAGTTCACAGAAGCTCAAAAACAGAAATAAATCTGAATATGGTTTCTATAACAACAGCCTTCAGCTAAAGACAACACCATACGGCCACTTTGAGACATTAGACTTGTGGGCTTGAATGACGTGTTGTAGACAACCGAATAAAACACACACACACTCTCTCTCTCATCCACACTTGTACTGTAGCCGAGCCAGACACACACAATAAACAGAACCAACCCTGAAACCGTCATAAAGGAAGAAGTTTAAAACGTGCTGAAACATGCAAAGTTGCTGATCTCAGGACTTCCTTCATATATTGAATCGATTCTTTAATGCGACCGGAGTTCATCAAAAACAGGTTCAACCGAATTCCTGCTGCTTTATGAGTAAAGCACCATCAATGTGTGTGTGTGTGTGTGTGTGTGTGTGTGTGTGTGTGTGTGTGTGTGTGTGTGTGTGTGTGTGTGTGTGTGTGTGTGTGTCGTATAGAAAGAAAAGAAAGTTCTCATGAAGATCTTTGTTGTTTAGATATAGCAATGAGAAAAACATATGCATTTCCTCTATGCTCATATTTGTCACAAAGCTCAAATCTGCTCCCAAAAGTCACAATCTCATTATCAAACATTTCTCATCCAATTCGTCTGAGAACAAATGGCCTGTCAACAATTTCGCCCGAGGTGACATCCCAAAAACATCACTTAACAACCACCTAGAAAACATCAGCAAGGCACCACTTAGCAACCAACCATAACACCCTAGCAACTGCATAGCGACACCCTGGCAACCACCCAGAGCACCCCAGGCATCATCGTGGTGAGATTTGACCAGAAAATGTGTTTCTGTTTTTATTAAATTCTTATTCTTATGTTCCCATCTCAAAGAAAAATAAGAAATAAAATGATATTTAAATCAATACAATTAATTAAAGAACATAAAATATACAGTAACATTTTAATATAAAGTATAAAATATTATATCAATAAATAAATACAAATATAAAGTAACATTTTAAGGTAAAGTTTAAAATAAGAAATCAAATGATATTTAAATCAATACAATTAATTAAAGAACATAAAATATACAGTAATATTTTAATATAAAGTTTAAAATAAGAAATAAAATACTATATTATATAGACACATTATTAAAATATAAAGTAACATTTTGAGGTAAAGGTTAAAATAAGAAAAATATTATACAAATAAATTAGAATAAATTCAATAAATTAAAATAGAAAGTAACATTTTAATAGAAAGTTTAAAATAAGAAATAAATGATATAAATAAATAACAAAATTATTAAAATATAAAGTTTAACATAAGAAAACAATATTATATAAATATATACATTAATTAATTAATTAATTAATTAATTAATTAATTAATTAATTAAAATAAATTAAAATATAAAGTAACATTTTGAAGAAGTTTAAAATAAAAATATTACATAAATCAATTAAATTATTTAAATCAATTAAAATATAAAGTATAGGTAAAGTATTGAGGTATAAAGTTCAAAATAAGAACAAAAATGTTATATAAATCAATAAAATTATTACAATTAATTAAAATATAAAGTAACATTTTGAGGTAAAGTTTAAAATAAGAAATAAAATATTACACAAATAAATTAGAATAAATTCGATAAATTAAAATATAAAGTAACATTTAATATAAAGTGTAAAATAAGAAAACAATATTACATAAATAAATAAATTAAAATATAAAGTAACATTTTATATAAAGTTTAAAATAAAAATAAAATAATATAAAAATAAAATAAATTAAAATATAAAGTAACATTTTATATAAAGTTTAAAATAAAAATAAAATAATATAAAAATAAAATAAATTAAAATATAAAGTAACATTTTACATAAAGTTTAAAATAAAAATAAAATAATATAAAAATAAAATAAATTAAAATATAAAGTTACATTTTGAGGTAAAGTTTAAAATAAGAAATAAAATATGATGTAACAAAATATAAGATTAAAATACATTTAAATATAAATTAACATTTTGAGGTAAAGTTTAAAATAAGAAAAAATTATTACACAAATAAATTAGAATAAATTCAATAAATTAAAATATAAAGTAACATTTAATATAAAGTTTAAAATAAAAATAAAATAATATAAAAATAAAATAAATTAAAATATAAAGTAACATTTAATATAAAGTTTAAAATAAAAATAAAATAATATAAAAATAAAATAAATTAAAATATAAAGTAACATTTTATATAAAGTTTAAAATAAAAATAAAATAATATAAAAATAAAATAAATTAAAATATAAAGTAACATTTAATATAAAGTTTAAAATAAAAATAAAATAATATAAAAATAAAATAAATTAAAATATAAAGTAACATTTAATATAAAGTTTAAAATAAAAATAAAATAATATAAAAATAAAATAAAATATAAAGTAACATTTTATATAAAGTTTAAAATAAAAATAAAATAATATAAAAATAAAATAAATTAAAATATGAAGTAACATTTTGAGAACAACAATTACCACAATTCCCCCCAAATTTCTTTTTTTTTAACTAAGGTTGGAAGAGGCTTCCAATCCAAACCTGAGGAACGAGAGATGAAGCTGGTATTTCCAGGAAACACAGCAACTGCTCGATTACGAAACACACCGCGCGAGTGATAATTATAACATGAAACACCAGCCGTATGCAAATCTCCAGCACAAAGCCGAACAACGCCGACCCATAGATCACGCTTGATGTCGTCCTGTCCTCGACTCAATGAGTTCACACCGCGGTAAAGATTCATCAAAACACACTGACGCTCTGAATGCATCCCTCCTTCAGGCAGTGGCAGGCCATCCTCAAAGCATTCCCATCATCCCATTGGCCTCGGGTTAACAGGCAGAACTGGTTGCAGGTGTTTGACACCCACTGTCTTTCTCTCCCTCTGGCAGTCGTTCACCTGCTCCCCCACCCACCTCAACATGCACTAAATACATACACACATTCATTTCTCTCGCTCTCAAACACGGACGGGATCTGATGCATGTGTTTGCATGACAAACGTAGAACATCTCATCTTCAGGGGAGAATATTCAAGTCAAGTCAAATGTATTTGCGTTGTTTCAAAGCAGCTTTACAGAAAATCATGATGGTAATGTTCATAATATCTTAATATAATTACTGGTAAATTTCACAAATAATTACAAAACAATAGCAAGTAACACATTCAAATAAACATAATGCTTTGTAGAAAGACTTAAAAAGTATTGTCTTGTAAAACATACTCCAATCATATGTGTTTTATTAACATGTATATCGCCGGACATGAGTATATTGTATGATAAAGTTGGACATACCTATATATCCAACTTTATATAAAGAACTGGACGATTTGGGGAAAATATCTTATTGCGATTATTCTGGTTAAAATTGCCATTTAAAATGCGATTATTATTATTTATTCATTTTTACAAATGAAAAGTGTGTATATAACATTTTGTGTTTATATATTAATGTGACTAATTATGATTATTATTATTGCTAAATAAAAATAAGAAATATTACTATTACAATAACATTCATTAAAAATATATATATAGAATAAATATAACAGTATAATAATAATAATAATATTTATATTTTACAGAAAACTAAAAATTATGGGTTACCTGTTAGTATACAGACAGCCTATGACTAAAAATCATTTGAAAGGTCTAAGGATTTATTGTAAGAAAACAATTATTATTATACAAATCTGTGCTTTTTATCTGAGATATCAATTTCTTCAAGTCTATGTCTTTAATATGAAATATGAGCCTCTTATGCATCCGCTGTGGGGATGAAAACTCCTGTACATTGAAGAAAAACATATGGATTGTCATATAAATTTATTTAGAGAGAAGTTTAATTTTTCTTATTTTCTACCCAAAGTTTCATTCATACTGGAGGCCAGAGGGCGCCCTCGAGCAGAAACGGCACATTTGCGCCAGAGAAGTAATCCTTTGTTGTTTTCAGGAAATCCCCAATGGAGGTTAGCTGAATAAAATGAAGATAGAAACGCTTTGACTGATTGAACATGAAAATAATACTTCTGCGACAAGATATGGTGTATTTGAGTTCTTCAAGCCTTCTCGGGTATTTTCATAATAATAAAGTTTGCAGTGCTGATTGACATTCTGTGATAAGAAGCCACATCAGCTCGACTGACTATATGAAGTGAGTTAAAACATGTTATTAAACGTTGTATTTGGTTGGACAACAGGTTTATGAACGCTTCGCATTACTAGTTTGTGAAGATGTTTGACACATGTTGCTCAAACTCGCAGTGCTTTCAGACGGAGCAGCGTTTCCTCCTGATCATAGAGCCGCTCTTCACTGACACGCTGGGCATTTATTTATTTCCTTTAAAATCGCAGCCTTTGCGCTTTCATAATCGCACATAAGCCAAAGCGCGATTGCGGTTTGATTTCGATTAATCGTGCAGCCCTAACTGTAAGTGTATAAAGTTGAATGCAATATATATGTTCTTTTTATTAGTGCGGTCAAATCGATTAATCGCATCCAAAATTAATGTTTGTTTACATAATATATGTGTGTGTATCGTGTATAATTATTATGTATATATAAAGTAGTGGTGGGCCGTTATCGGCGTTAACGTGCTGCGTTATCGTGAGACTCTTATCGGGCGATAAAAAAAATATCGCCGTTAATCTATTCTCAAAGTTGGGTTGGGAGCTGGGTCTATACTACGCAAGCTATGATGACTTTCACCTTGATATTTTAACGCGGATGTACACCTAGCCGAATTGCACTGTAGGGGCGAGAGAACGAGTCTTCGAACCTGTGTGTATGCCTACTAGTGTTGTCAAAAATATCCATATTTCGCTATGTATCGATACTGAAATATCTGAAACGATACGATACTCATTTTCTACAGTATCGATATCAGCCGCGCTCTCCTCTCCTCTCTCCTCTCTCCTCTCCTCTCCTCTCCTCTCCTCTCCTCTCCTCTCCGACCGACAGCGAGTGACCCGCACCCGCCTCCTCTCACTCAGTCGGTTAATCCTCTGAACACGGCGAATGTGTGTTCTGCTGGATTTTTCCTCATGACAGCGTGTTAGTATTGGTGTGACCGGTCTTAATTTCGCGCGGGGTTGCACATAACGTTAATTCTACTAATTCCCGCAGATTTCGCGCTCGCATCTGAAGCGCACACACACATACCGTAATAAAGCCGCCTCTGACATACAAGTGCAACAATGAGCTCCTTTTTCCAGTTTATTAATGGTCAAATACACTCAAAAATGTCTCAATGCCCATCTTGGTGAGTTTTAACGTAAACACAGTCGTAACCAGCTCACAGGAGCAGTGTTTGGATATGCGTGCGTCAGGTCTTAAAGTTGTGCAATCATACAGTTTGCATTTTGGCAACAAAATAAACAATCGCACAGCCAAGAATTGCTAAATATTATATCTTGAATTCTAACTTTATATAAAGAGCTGGGCAATAATATACTTAAATTTTGTGACGAAATAGAAAATCGGGCATTTGAGATATATTACTTTATGTCAGTGACAAATAAAGTTGAATGCAATATCATATAGAGAGAGCTGTGCATGCGATTATACCGTTTCTATATTTGTGACAATATAAACATCACTGCTATATAGCATATCTCGCTTTACATGAATAGAGACGCACGTTCACACACACATTTATTTCTGTATTGACTATCAGCTGTAAACTGAGTGACAAGAGATTCATTTGGTCTTTATCCGTGTCTATTCTCTGTGCCAAGGGTTCTTTTGTGTGGGCGGGACAAAGGGGCGTCTCTGAGGAGCGTGTGCTGGCAGCTGCGGGCTGAGAGGGTGATGACAGGCTGCTGTCTAATTCAATCAGAGCGGAGCCCGGCCACGCGAGCGCCTCCGCTCAACACACTGCGTGTGTGTGGGACGGTAAAGGGGTGCTCTCTCATTGTGACCAGATTTCTTTACGATACAATAAATACAGGGTTTTAACTTTTTGATGCCACGGACCCCTGAATATGACGATATGTTCTCTTTCCTAATTCATATACAAAATTAGGGTTGGGTACCGAAACCCGGTGCCAGTATTGTTCATGACATAGTTAACAAGTTTGTGAATATTTCGAAAAAAGAAAAGAAAAAATGAAATAAAAGCGATACATCTGTCACACACAGGGCTATTGTGGCTGCTGTGTGTCACTTGAGAAGCATGGAAACAATAAGGCGATGCGTTCTAAAATATTTAGCCAGAGAATATGGTCATATTCTGCACAATAAAGCTGAACGTTGAAGGTTTGTTGCATATCAAGAACAGGCTACTTTGCTGTTATTAGTCCTGTAAGAGTTACTTAGTGTTAAAGGCCTGTTGTAGTTGGGTCAGGTGGCTCAGGTTTTACTGTCAATTTGTTCAGTAAATTGTGTTTTTTTTATATCTATTTATATTTAAGTATACTTAAACTAGCTTTTAATTTTTAGTATCGGTTCAGGCCCCGTTTAGGCACCGGAACCGTTTTAAAAGTATCGGTTTAGCATCGGCATCGTAAGAAAAAAACCAAAACGATACCCAATCTGTCAAGAAACCCAATTGTTAGAAATGTGTATCATCTGGAAAATATTGACATATATTTATTTGTATGTACTGTATATTTTTCTTCATCTTCATATTCAAACTTCATGGCCACGCCCTGGCAACCAGATACAGCACCCTAGCAACCATATATCAACATTAATGAGCCTTATCTCAGTACCAGAGCATTTTAGGAATACAGAGTTGGGCTCTTTTGACTCAGACTGGCCAATAGTCTTTGAATATCACCCCATACACTCTATAGCCACACCCTAGCAACCAGTTACAGCACCCTAGCAACCATATATCAACATTAATTAGCCATATCTCAGCACCAGAGCATTTTAGGAATACAGAGTTGGGCTCTTTTGACTCAGACTGGCCAATAGTCTTTAAATATCACCCCATTAACTGTATAGTTACACCCTAGCAACCATTTAGAGCACCCTAGCAACCGTACAAACACATAAAGAAGCCATATCTCAGCCCCAAAACATCGTACAGTCATGAGGGTGAGCTCTTTTGACTCAGACTGGCCAATAGTCTTTCAATATTACCCCATTAACTGTATAGACACATCCTAGCAACCAGTAACAGCACCCTAGCAACAATAAAACACATGAATAAGCCATATCTCAGCCCCAAAATATCGTACAGTCATGAGGGTGAGCTCTTTTGTCTCAGACTGGCCAATAGTCATTCAATATAACCCCACAAACTGTATAGACACATCCTAGCAACCATGTACATTACCCTAGCAACAGTACAAACACATTAATAAGCCATATCTCAGCCCCAGAACATCTTACAGACATGTTGCTTGGCTTTTTTTCATCCCAGTAGCATCCGAGAGGATTTTTTTTGCCACGGCAAGCACCACTCACATTTTCTTCAGGAAATGTACATTCTAGTTAGTGGTGCTATATAACTATATAAAAAATATATACGTAATTCATTAATCTCATGATTACAGACCATGTCAAATTCTGTAAATGTAATTATATCTATTATAGTATTTATTTATACATATAAATTATTTATTTTTTACATTTTTCTCCCTAACACTTCTTTAAGTCTCCCCTTTTTGAAAACAATAAATGATGGACATTTTTTCCTATCCAATAAAGCAAGAATATAACCAAAAATTCATCCCTTGGGGGAGGTATGTATTAAAATTAAAATATAAATATAATTTATTAAAATATTAATAAATGCATATAAATAAAAAATTAAATGAAACTAAAAATAAATAAATATAAAAACCACTATATATATTGAGTTGAAATAGCTTAAAAATAAAGTGCATTTTTTATGATCCTTTTTATTATATTTTTAAATAATAACTATCTTGCAGATGCTGCAAACTTATGCCCTCAACAGTACATAAAAATGCATATTTATTAATTTATTGCTGACGATTTAAGGGAGAAAACTAGTGCAACCATAATAAAGTTGAAGAATAGTTCACTTTTTCCCATTTTTATTGCTTTTAGTATATTAAATGGAATGACGATTAAAGCTGTTTTAGTTTATTAAACTTGAATAATGGACTATAATAATCATATTTATCATTATAATAAAAAAATCTTTCACCAAGTAATATAGTGCATTATATTATAATCATATCCAATCTGAACTGTTGGGCAAGGATTAAAGTTATGGAAAGCGGATGTTTATATGATTCATATCATTTTGACTGTCAACAAAACTGTCAGACATCTGAACTCTCTGTATCGCTGAGCGCTGACAAAATCCAGCAAACAACATGCCATTATTTTTGGCATCTGCCCCACCACCATTTTCCTTTCATCAAACTGATGAGCACATGTTATCATGTTAACTGCGAGACGATCAGTATTGTCATCTGACAGATTTCAAAAGCCTTGGCACGGTTTCTCACATATTGACCAATCATGCGTGAAGCGCTCAGACGGATGCTTCAAATAACAACTCTCAGAAAACATGCCAATGGAAACATCAACAACATTCTGCAACTGTTTTCAATTGACATTGTGTATGGCTGATCAATGCGGAAAAGTCACATATTTGATATAAGATCAGATTTATTGAACCCAGCGTTTTCCTTTAAACATTCGAGGCCTTCAGAGATTTTAAATTAATTACTTTGACTGTAATTTTGGGTCATTTTCATTCCTAGTTATACTCTTTGTGAACGTGTTCTCCGAGCGCATCAGATGGAGGACGGACAGCAGTAATAAACATTATTTCCCACGGGGAGGAAAATGATGAGAATAACTCATCTCTCTCTCTCTCTCTCTCTCTCTCTCTCTCTCTCTCTCTCTCTCTCTCTCTCTCTCTCTCTCTCTCTCTCTCTCTCTCTCTCTCTCTCTCTCTCTCTCTCTCTCCGTATGTCTTAGTTATCTAATTATTGACAGTGAACTCCAACAGATAATCAGAGATGACCGGCAGGTTATGGGTTTTATTAGACCTCGGGGAACCTGTGGCCTTCGATCACCCCTCGCCCTGAGGATAATAATTCTGCTATAATAATAATACGGATACTTAATGCTACTGGTGGTGGGGGGGGAAAGCAAGAAGTAAAATAAAATAAAATAAAAAACATAAATAAATAAAATGTTTTGACCAAATTCTATAGGGAAACATCACATGTATTACAGGGTCAGCAATCCCAGAATGCAATGCAATGAGCTCAATGAAAAGGGAAAAAAAATTCTAATTTCAAAACTTTTTCAAGACAATAATTTTGGTATAATAATGTAGACATATGATACATATAATAGTATGTGTGTGGGGGCGGAGAGAAATTAAGCAAGAAGGAAAGAAAAGGAAAAAAAAGGAATAAAAAAATGTAATAAAATAAAAAAGTATTAAAAATTACAAACAAATAAATTTTTAACAAACAAATTATAATTAAAATACAATAAATAAATAAAATAGGTTTAGTTCCAAAAACCTGTTTAAAACATATTCAAAGCATTTTTTAATTTACATATATAATCATGACCAAATAATTTGTTTATATTTTTTTAAAATATATATTTAAAAAATAGATAATAAATAAAATAAAACCAAATAAAAAATAAAATAAAATAAAATAAAATAGGTTCAGTTCCAAACCCTGTTTAAAATTCATCACATGTATCATTTACAGGGAAGGCAAACCTAGAATGCATTGCAGTAATGATGAAAAAATATGATAAAAAATAATAGTTCTAGTATAATAATGTAGACATTTAATGCTGAGAAAGAAAGAAAGAAAGAAAGAAAGAAAGAAAGAAAGAAAGAAAAGGTAAAAAGGAAAATAAGTAAAAAATAAGTAAAGAATGCAATATGCGCGATTTTAAAAAATCTATTCAAAACAGAAAATAATAGACAAACGCAGTATAAATCACCTGTTTTACCCAACACTGTGTGTATACTGCGCATTTTATACTAATTTGAATATTGCCATGCAACACGCTAAAGGCTAAAAAGAATCATTTACAAATTGTAAGCAAATCACTGCATATGGGTAACAAAAAAGCACATTTCAGAAAGGGCAACTACGCTGAGGTTTAGTCAACCACACGCACATCCCAAAGCAAGAAATCAGAGCACACTCGCACCACTGTTTCCATACTTGGCCCTTTTGAACAGAGATTGGAAGTGAGTATAATTGTGGTGGGGGTCATAATCCGTGCGATGAAAAGCCGGGAAAGAAAACACGCGACAGGGGCCAAAAGGAATCTCAGTCCGGCCGCCTCCGTGCACAATATGGGCTCTCATACAGCGGGGCCGCGGCCATAAACCACACTGTGTTATTCACTGTGCTCTTAACACCCACAGACCTAATAAAAGATGACTGTCTCTCCCTTTCTCAACCCCCTTTGCTCTCGCTATTCTGTCTCTTACTGTTATTTTCTCCATATACTGTTCTGGCGAATGAGTGCGATTTTGAACACGCTGTGCTGAGATTCCCGTTTCTATGCTCTCAAAATAGTCGCCATCAAGCTCTGGATCTTCAATCAATGTGTCTAGCCGGTTTTAGGACTAGTTTGGGTCAGGATGAGTTTACAGTATGGCAAGGAAGTCTAATTTAAGCACTAAAATCTTCAGAATACGTAAAAAGAAATCTAGTTTTATGTTTTAAATAGAAGCGTTTAGGTGTAAGGAGAGAGCGGCACTTTACTTCAGCATATCTGGGAGTGAAATTCACCTGGCACACACTCTCTCACACACACACATCTGTTAAGGATTTGTGGATGTGAGCGCTGCCCGGCCCTAAGAAGACTCAGTCTCTTTGACTATTTTTTTTCACTTGACTCACTCCAGTTGTCATAACCACTCAAATTCATGCAGATCTAAATACCACCAGCAAAACAGAAAGAGAAGAATTAGACTGATATTCACAAGAGGACTATAAGAAAAGCTCAAGTGGCGGGATATGCAAACAACGATCAGACTGAGCATCAGAATGGGGAAGAAAGGTGATTTTAGTGTCTTTGAGCGTGGCAGGGTTGTTGGTGCCAGTCGGGCTGGTCTGAGTATTTCAGAAACTACTGATCTACTGGGATGTTAAACACAATCATCTCTAGGGTTTACAGAGAATGATCTGAAAAAAGAGGAAATATCCAGTGAGCGGCAGTTCTGTGGGCAAAAATGCCTTGTTGATGCCAGAGGTCAGAGGTGAATGGCCAGACTGGTTCAGCTGATAGAAAGGCAACAGTAACTCAAATAAGCGCTCATTACAACCGAGGTCTGCTGAAGAGCGTCTCTGAACCCTCAACACGTCCAACCCAAGCATCAACCTTCCAGGCTCTCTCTTGAATCCAACACGGAAGCGACTAAAGGTGCTTTCACATCTCTAGTTCGGTTCATTTGGTCCGAACCAAGGGCAAACAGTTATACATTGTAGCATTTTTCACACCACACTGATTGCTTTGGTCCGAACCAGTTGAAACGAACCAAAATGCAGTCACATGACAACATCCACATCACTCATTGGCCATGGCATATCTCCTAAACTGCGACTGCGCGGGCTGGTTTTGTCCCTGGCCATAATCTATTACATTGTTTGTAAACACCACAATATTCAAACAATACATTTCTATAATGAAGCGCGGATGCAACGCTCTAATGCACTGCAAACTGCTTGTCACTTTGAGTTGGGACCTAATATGGTCATCAGACCAAATTTCTATGAGGCTCCGCACCTCCTCACTACTCAAAGTTTGTCCGCGAGCTGCCATGCTAAAGTGCAAACAAACACTTCCTCATCACATAATGCACAGCGCAGATGGTTCAGTCCAAAAATGATCAGTACTTTTTGCTGTTGGGTCTGTTCGAGGTCGGATCACGTTCTCACTACAAACAAACCACTCCAGAGTTCGTTTGAAAGGAGGTCTCGGTACGTTTGTCTGATCCGCTTTTGGTGCGATTGCTGCTTTCACACCTGACCAAACGAACTGTACCAAAGGGGAAAACGAACTCTAGTACGATTCAACCGAACTAAATGAGGCAGGTGTGAAAGCACCCTTAAACTGCAATTCATCGACTGGCCACTAGAGACAGGCTCCAAAAGGGAGTCAATCCCATAGACCCCCCCATGTTAAAATGCCCAACTTTACAGCAGAAAGAAATATTTTACAGCCTGGTACAAAAAGTGGTTTTGGTCTATACGGCTAATTTTACTAGGGGGGGGATTTATAACTCAGCCTTAAGTTTCTGCATGATTAAGGGCGTGGCCACTTTAGTGACAGGTGGATTGTAACTACTAGCCGTTTGTCCAACTACATCCCGCCTCTTTGCCCATTTTCGCACAAGGACGCTGTCAAGATGGCGATGTCTGGCTCCGCCCACTTTGATCTTCACGGACACTACGTCCATTGTTTTATACGGTATGGTCAAACCTTGAAGCAGATGAGCTCCAGCAGAAGAGAACAGTAAACTGAGGCTACAATTCACACACGCTCAGCAAAACTAGACAATAGAAGATTGGAAAAACGTTGCCTGGTCGGATTTCTGCTGAGACATTCAGATGGGAGGTTCAGGATTTGGCGTAAACAACATGAAAGCATGGATCCAGTCTTGCATCAGAGGTTCAGACTGCTGGTGCTGCAATGGTATTATGGGAATGTTCTTGGCACACTTTGGGCCTCTTAGTACCAATTGAGCATCATTTAAAGTTGTTTCTGACCATGTCCATCCCTTTATGAGCCATCTTCTGATGGCTACTTCCAGCAGGATAACACACCACAAAGCTCAAATCACCTCAAACATGTCAGTGAGTTCACTAAACTCAAACGGTCTCCAGATCTCAGGCCAATAGAGCAGCTTTGAGATGAGGAGGAACAGGAGATTCACATCATGGATGTGCAGCCGACAAATCTGCAGAAACTGAGTGAAGCCGTCATGTCAATATGGACCATAATCTGTGAGGAATGTTTCCAGCACCTTGTTAAATCTGTGCCATGAAGAATTAAGGCAGTTCTGAAGCCAAAAGTGTCCAACCCGGAACTAGCAACTTGTGAATCTACTTGCACCTGTGAGTGTATATATGTATATTTATTATACTACAGGGCTGTTGAATGTGCTATCAGCGGCTCAAGTCTCCATTACGAGCTCTAAAATAATGTTTTGGAATTAGAAACGAAGGCTTGGGACGAGATGCGTAAGAAATTAGTCCTGCACACAAGAGCATTTTAAGGCGTCTTAATGCATCATCTGAACAATGTTTTGAGTAAATGGAATAATTGGAATAAAAGCGGAATAATTGACTCCGGCCCGTTGAATTATTAGAAAAATAATGCACACCCAAAGTGTAACAGCCACTTCGCATTGTGCATTATTTTTCTAATAATTCAACGGCTCGTTGTCAATTATTCCTTACATCCTAAATTCTCATATGTACATAACATTCAGTTGTTCAACTGTATTTCAACAGAGCAGGAAACATCCTTTTCCATGATATTACTTTTTAAAACAGCTTTTTATAAAGCTAAACAAAAACATTAATATCTTGGCACAATCACCACGTTACAGACATCTGTTACAGCATGTAGAGTAACGTTAAGAAGTGGAAACCCACGAAAGTCCAACACAAGCAAATCCTCAACTGCCTGTGGCTCTAAAACAAACAGCTTGAACCAGTTCTGCTCTCTCCCGTTCACAGGAAAACATTTCCATGTAGGAATGAAAGCCTTAAGTGCAGTGCTGTCGTGGATGGATGGATCTCTTACTCACGGCTCGCTGAAATGACACAGCCTTATCTGACGCATCTAATACTGTAATGGCATTATTGGCATGGAAGAAGTGAATAGTCTCAGCCAAAAGATACCATAAAGCCGAACGGTGCTAACCACCGCAGACGCGGATGATAGCGCTCGCTCACTCACATCTGATAAGAGAGTTTCATGCCCACTTACCCAATCAAATACTGTGGTAGAGAAATGACTTGCACACACTCCAACACACATAAAGGCAGAAATAGAGCGACCTCGAAGATGAAAACTGTTTGAATGTCAATGAATCACATGCAAAATATCAAAGAAAATGCTATAAGATGTTCTTATATATACACACTACATTGGGATGCCCCTCCAAATCATTGAATTCAAGTGTTCCAATCACTTCCATGGCCACAGGTGTATAAATCAAGCACCTATGCAGACGCTTCTACAAACATTTGTGAAAGAATGTGTCGCTCTCAGGAGCTCAGTGAACTCAAGCGTGGTACAGTGATGGGTTGCCACCTGTGCAATAAGTCCATTCGTGAAATTTCCTCATTACTAAATATTCCACGTTCAACTGTTAGTGGTGTTATAACAAAGTGGAAGCAATTGGGAACAACAGCAACTCAGCCATGAAGTTGTGGGCCACGTAAAATCACAGAGTGGGGTCAGCACATGCTGAGGGTCACAGTGCGCAGGAGTCGCCAACTTTCTGCAGAGTCAATAGCTACAGACCTCCAAACTTCTGTGGCCTTCAGATGAGCTCAAGAACAGTGTGTAGAGCTTCATGGAATGGGTTTCCATGGCCGAGCAGCTCATCCAAGCCTTACATCACCAAGTGCAATGCAAAGCGTGGGATAAAGCGCACCGCCACTGGACTCTAGAGCAGTGGGACGTGTTCTCTGGAGTGACCAATCATGCTTCTCGGTCTGGCAATCGGATGGACGAGTCTGGGTTTGGCGGTTGCCAGGAAAACAGTACTTGCCTGACTGCATTGTGCCGAGTGTAAAGTTTGGTGGAGGGGGGATTATGGTGTGGGGGTTATTTTTCAGGGGTTGGGCTTGGCCCCTTAGTTCCAGTGAAAGGAACTCTTATGCTTCAGCATACCAAGACATTTTGGACAATTTCATGCTCCCAACTCGGTGTGGGAACAGTTTTGGGACGGCCCCTTCCTGTTCCAACATGACTGCGCTCCAATGCACAAAGCGTCGCTCCATAAAGACATGGATGAGCGAGTTTGGTGTGGAGGAACTTGACTGGCCTGCACAGAGTCCTGACCTCAACCCGATAGAACACCTTTGGGATGAATTAGAGCGGAGACTGAAAGCCTTCTCGTCCAACATTTCCCATAACAATTCCTATAAACACACTCCTAAACCTTGTGGAAACCCTTCCCGGAAGAGTTGAAGCTGTTATAGCTGCAAACGGTGGGCCAACTCCGTATTAAACCCTACGGATTAAGAATGGGATGTCATTAAAGTTCATGTTCATGTAAAGGTAGACGTCCCAAAGCTTTTGGCAATATGGTGTATATATATCAGAACTGTCATTATTCAGGAGTGTCTGTGTGTGTGCAAGTGTCGGATCACACCGTGGCCTCAGGGACCCCGGCCTCATGTTGGGTCCAGATTAGAAAATGCCTGTGTCACGGCTGTAATGAACCCAGGAGCCTAACCTCACTACCACCACATGTCTGAATCTGAGCCGAAAGAGAATCTAATCCTCAGGAGCTATGCGTGTCTATTCCCCCACTGCGTCAGGTGCAAACAGGTTAAATTGTGCTAACGGGAGAGAGAACAGCCCCTTTGTGCTTTCAGTGCTTTGAAGGAGCAAAAAAAAAGTGTTTGCCTTTCAAGCTCCTCAGGTGTGAGTGATATGACATGGAAGCCAGCAGGCCTGTCCCTCAGTGGGAGCTTGAAGATTGCATTGCATTGTGAACATCAGAGTTATTGTTTTATTGTTCACAGAGGCGTCTATCAGGTCAATTTCTCTAGTTTTGTCATGCTGCTCCTGGAGACATGGAGTATAAGAGGGACAGAGAGGACAGAGACGTGCAGTGGGATCAGAATGAAATTACGGGCATTCGTCTCCCCCGCTAGTGAGCAGAGTTTATGCAAATGAGCCACCGCTGGGTTATTGCAAGAGGAATATCAATGGAGTAATTACTGTTTACACGACAGGCCGATGTCTTTCCCCAAATCACTGTCTCTCTCACACACACATAAAGAGGCAGAGAGTTAATAAAGAGAGTGTCTGGGAGGAAGAGTTTCCCTGAGGGCCTCAGCCATCTGAAAACTGCTAAACGGCAGAGAAGAGAAGAGAAGAGAAGAGAAGAGAAGAGAAGAGAAGAGAAGAGGAGAAGAGAAGAGGAGAAGAGGAAGAGAAGAGAAGAGGAGAAGGAGGAGAAGAGAAGAGGAGAAGAGGAGAAGAGAAGAGGAGAAGAGAAGAGGAGAAGAGAAGAGGAGAAGAGAAGAGAGAGAAGAGGAGGAAGAGAAGGAGAAGAGAAGAGTGAAGAGAAGAGGAGAGAGAAGAGGAGAAGAGAAGAGGAGAAGAGAAGAGGAGAAGAGAAGAAGAGAAGAGGAGAAGAGAGAAGAGGAAGAGAAGAGAAGAGAAGAGAAGAGAAGAGAAGAGAAGAGAAGAGAAGAGAAGAGAAGAGAAGAGAAGAGAAGAGAAGAGAAGAGAAGAGAAGAGAAGAGAAAGAGAAGAGAAAGAGAAGAGAAGAGAAGAGAAGAGAAGAGAAGAGAAGAGAAGAGAAGAGAAGAGAAGAGAAGAGAAGAGAAGAGAAGAGAAGAGAAGAGAAGAGAGAGAAGAGAAGAGAAGAGAAGAGAAGAGAAGAAGAGAAGAGAAGAGAAGAGAGAGAAGAGAAGAGAAGAGAAGAGAAGAGAAGAGAAGAGAAGAGAAGAGAAGAGAAGAGAAGAAGAGAAGAGAAGAGAAGAGAAGAGAAGAGAAGAGAAGAGAAGAGAAGAGAAGAGAAGAGAAGAGAAGAGAAGAGAAGAGAAGAGAAGAGAAGAGAAGAGAAGAGAAGAGAAAAAGATACAATAGAATGATAGAATGTCTGACATAAAATGACAGAGAGAGATATAGAATGATAGAAAGAACGATAGAACAATAGAAAGAATGGAAGAACAAAAAATGATAGAAGAGAGAGAGAGAGAGAGAGAGAGAGAGAGAGAGAGAGAGAGAGAGACAGAGATAGAACAAAGGTGTGTGTGTGTGTGTGTGTGTGTGTGTGTGTGTGTGTGTGTGTGTGTGTGTGTGTGTGTGTGTGTGTGTGTGTGTGTGTGTGTGTGTGTGTGTGTGTGTGGGCATGTTTTTGTGAAATATCAGGACACAAATGTGTATAATGACATAGGTATTACAAAAAGAGGGTGAAATATGAGGACGTTCCCCATGTCCTCACTTTTCAAAATGCTTATATTTCACACAGAATGAGTTTTTTTTCACAGAAAGTAAACTGCACAGTCTCCTGTGAGGGTTAAGTTTAGGGGCAGGGGCAGTGTAGGGGGATAGAAAATACGGTTTGTACGGTATAAAAACCATTACGCCTATGGAATGTCCCCACATTTCACAAAAACACCCCTGCGTGTGTGTGTGTGTGTGTGTGTGTGTGTTCAACCCTCCCTGAAGATGTAACTCTGAGATTTGACGTCCCCTCAGGGTCCTGACTGCAAACCCACCAGCTGATATTACCCCCCATCTGCAGTGTCATACTGCACACACACACACACACACACACACAACCACAATATTAGCTTTTGGAAATAAAGCGCCCTGTCTCTCGTGAGCCCTAGGTGACAAATTTTCCTTGTCAAGTCTCAGCGCTCTGGAGCGAAGCATTCATCTGACATTACAACAACACACCGTCCCACACAAATACAGTCCAACACATATTTAAACAACCACAGTGACTGTCAGACCTTCGTGTCCAGTCTTTACCTTCTCTTCAGACTTTAAATAATATCATAAATAATATGTGATCAATCAGTTACAATAATACACATTGTATATAGAGATGAAAACGGCATATATATGATGCTGAATTATGCTATATTTCTAAAACACATGGTAGATCTTTTCACTTGTCATTTCTCTGTCTTTGTCTCAGTTTCCAGGCTGCTCCTAATTTTCTTGCTTGGTGATAAAAATAATGAATTATTGCACTAAAGTTATTTTTGTCTTCCCCATGCTCTCCCTGTCAGAAATGCCCCATAAATGTGTGCAGTAACACAGGGCAGCCGTCTGTGTCTCTCACACACGGTGTCAAATGAGACTTTGATCCTTAAAGCCGTTATGAATCTACCCCATAAACGCCTGTTTCTCCCGGACACTTTAAGTGCCACGCTGCCCTGCTCCAGACGTCGGGACAGAAGTCCCATCGGGGGGAAGAGGCTTAGCTCTCGGTCGAAGAATGCAGTTGCATTTCACTCATGCAGATTTTGGATTATTACAGTTTTATAAATCGATAGCCATTGTAAATTTCACAAGACGAAAAAACAATGCACTCACTTTCAAAAGTAAACCGCATCGCAGTACTGGAGCCATTATCTATAAAGCATTATAAAAGTATTTTGATGCATTAATTATGCCTTATAATGCATTGTACGGTCTCATTAATAATTGTAAACACAGTTATAATACACTTTTATAAAGTGCAATGCATTAAAACGTAAACAACTAATGCAACAAGGAATCTGTAAATAATATAATGCATTTTAATTTAGGTTATAATGACTTATTAAAAGATATGATGCATTATACCATTCTTTTATAACGCATTATACATGCAGGCTTTAGGTAAAGTGTTACCGACATATTTTTTTCATTGCATTTGAGTGGAAAGTGCTTAATTGTCATAAAAAATAATGTCACAATGCAAAAAAATGAAACAATTATGATATATATTCATATAAAAAATTACATATACAAAGTAAAACCCAACAAATGACTGCAATAAGCATCCATGCAATTAGACATTATCAGTGTGACAAGCAGAAGGCTCTGATTATTAATATTTCATTGTATATAACAATACATGATAAACTCCTACAACTGGTTTCCAGGGAATACACTGCTCTTGTGCGAGCATGAGTGAAACTGTGATTCAGCAGACACACACTCAGTGTCTCACACACTGCGGTCGGTATGTGGCATGGCAAGAAAATCTCATGCGGTCACACTCCAACTCTATAACCCGTCTCACTGTGGCACGGCCACTGTTCTCACCCTAGTGCTGCCAGCACTAAACACACTTACACACTGTACACACACACACACACACACACACAGAGTGAAAACAATATTATTTTTAGGACCTTTAAAATGTTTTGCATTGTGGAATTATTTTCATGACAGTTAAAAGATTTTTCTCTTGAATTCTCATTACTGTAAGGCAAGACAAATGTACAGAAAAGCAATATAATAAATTAATTATATAACATTTAATAATACTTTATGTAAAATAATAAAAATATTAAATTATGAAATATTATACATAATGATTTGCAAGTGGTATACTGCCTTTTTTTGCTGATTTAGATTTTTTACCTAATTTATAATTTTTTTTATATATGTGCTTATTCATTCATAAATGTGCTTGATAGTCATTAAAATAATATATAATAAATAAATAATTGTATTAATTTATTAGTATGTATATATATATATATAAAATGTATATAATAAAATCATTGTATTAAATAATTTTTTCTTATGTATGTCAAATGTATGGAATTACAGTAATGAGAGTCAACATTAAGAAAAACAAATTTTAATTAAAAAAAATGAAGCTCAAAAGTGAAAACAACTGAAGGCATTAATTTTCCATTGTATTGGGGGGTGATTAATAGTCATGATAAATAAATACAATAAAATAATAAATAAACAATAAATAAATAAATAAGCATTATTTTATTTATGCTACATTCATTTTCTTATTTAATTTTCTTTTTTTAAATACAACCAGAATTATTTCTAACATATTTCATGAGATTGCAGAAAGGTCAAAGGCCGAATCTGACACGTGCGTATGAATGACTTTGTACAGTCTTTACGTTGAACGGGATGCTGAATCAAACTAAACATGGGTACCAAACTAAAACTGAATTTAAACTAAAATCTAACGTGAACATTCAAAAAGCAAAATAAATTTCCTGCAATAGTGAGCGAGTCTAAAAATCTGAAACAACGGCTGAAATCTTTACAGCGAAGTGAACATCGAGTACCTTAGGCTTATTCAGGTTGGTCAAGTTTACTTTTTTTTTTTTTTTGCATGTAGGATAATTTACATTTTATGTTTGTGACTTTGTATAAACTAGTGGTGGGCCGTTATCGGCGTTAACGTGCTGCGTTATCGTGAGACTCGTATCGGGCGATAAAAAAAAATATTGCCGTTAATCTATTCTCAAAGTTGGGTTGGGAGCTGGGTCTATACTACGCAAGCTATGATGACTTTCACCTTGATATTTTAGTGCGGATGTACACCTAGCCGAATTGCACTGTAGGGGGCGAGAGAACGAGTCTTCGAACCTGTGTGAATGCCTACTAGTGTTGTCAAAAATATCCATATTTCGATATGTATCGATACTGAAATATCTGAAACGATACGATACTCATTTTCTACAGTATCGATATCAGCCGCGCTCTCCTCTCCTCTCCTCTCCTCTCCTCTCCTCTCCTCTCCTCTCCTCTCCTCTCCTCTCCTCTCCTCTCCTCTCCGACCGACAGCGAGTGACCCGCACCCGCCTCCTCTCATTCAGTCGTTTAATCCTCTGAACATTGCAAACGGGTGTTCTGCTGGATTTTTCCTCATGACAGCGTGTTAGTATTGGTGTGACCGGTCTGAATTTCGCGCGGGGTTGCACATAACGTTAATTCTACTAATTCCCGCAGATTTCGCGCTCGCATCTGAAGCGCACACACACATACCGTAATAAAGCCGCCTCTGACATACAAGTGCAAAAATGAGCTCCTTTTTCCAGCTTATTAATGGTCAAATACACTCAAAAATGTCTCAATGCCCATCTTGGTGAGTTTTAACGTAAACACAGTCGTAACCAGCTCACAGGAGCAGTGTTTGGATATGCGTGCGTCAGGTCTTAAAGGGATAGAAGTTATTTATTATTCAAACTACAAATAGAAAAAAACGATCACTTATATTCTGAATGCCTTCGGCAGAATTCAAATGAGCCATTTTAATCTAGATTTATCTAGATTAAAAAAAATTATCTATGCCCACCACTAATATAAATTAAATATCAATCTGCCATTGTTTGATTGTTTAGGTGCAACATACTGTGCACACACACAGTTATATGTATATACATATGTGTATGTTTCGTTCCTAGTGATGATGGTGTTTGTTTTTTATTTGGGGTGTTTTGATTTGATGTAAAAGCCTGACCAGGGACAAGGGCTGCAAACTAGCTTTATGCTATATGCCCTATGGCATCGGTTGTCGGTGTGTAACAATGCCTAGTGTATTGTCCCTGTGAAATGAACAAACAAATAAGAAAAAGAAAAATAATAGTGAGCACTGAGGTGCCAGGAGCTTGAGAGTGGAACGTTATCAAACACACTAGGATTTACAATGGCGTTAAAGCACAAGAACAACAGCATAAATCTGGGACGGACCCCACGAGGGGCGGAGGCTGTAAACTACAGCGAGGTCAAAGGAAAATATTTTTGGGAGACACAAGACAAGGAAGCAACTGGATACTGTATCAGCATAAAAACAATAACAAAAGGAAATTGAATTATCCGTCTTGGGGAGCAAAGGTCAACCGCACTGTCAAAGCTGTGGTGTTTATCCAGTCGAAAAAATGGATCGATGTTGTAGTGAATCAGCGGCATGATCTCTGATTACTGAAGCCTGAAAACATGCTTCAAATCAGCCTTCGCTCGTTTGCAATCATGAGGATGAGCATTTGAGTGCATGTCAACACAAATTTAAGCTTTAAAACCATGTCTGCCTTTTTCATTTTTTGTCTGTTTCAGTGAAAAAAGTCAAATAAACACACAGCCATGAACATTTTTTAGGTGACCTAGCCCTTTAAAGTGACAATTAAAATCAAAATGGACAACCCACAGACTTTAAAGATATTGTAGTTGCAATCTTCAGATGCAAATTGATAAAGTACAAAAGAATAAACACCTTAAAGCAGGGCCATGTGGGTTTTATAATTACAGAGGTCCAAAATTTTAGATAGTTAGGGGGGGGATCAAGGGCTCCCCGATAAAATTTGGATTTCTTTGATCTAAATATGTGCATTTTAAGACATTTGAATGCCAAAAATATGAGTAAGAAATAGCTTTCCTAAAGCTGAGCTTTGACTGATAGTCTTTTCATTTTCGTCTGTCAGGGAAGAAAGTAATCATATGATCAACTGATATTTAGCAATATGTTTTATTAATCATTTTCTTAGACAAGTTAATTTACTGTAGGCTATAACACAATAAGTGTATTAAAATGAATTCACGATATGTAAACATTTAATATTAATCTTATACCTGATATGTTGAAAACGGCTTTGATAATGTTTCTTGTCCTCTCACATTGACAGTTACTAATTATTACATGAATCACGTAAATTATATATAGGCCTATTTTTTAACTCAAAATTAGACATTTTATTAGTTTGCATTTATCCTAAAACAGCTGTCAAATATGAAATGTTTTGTTTAGCTACTTACATCTCGCACGTTATGACCGTTTACTGAAGCGTCGCGCGACATGAGCTGCGAATTCACATGAATAAAAAACCCCGCCTACTTTGATTTGATTGGTCATCTCAAATATTTTGACATTGACGAGCGGTGACAGACCAATGACAGCTCAGATGAGAAGATCATTGGTGCTGTGCAATCTCCTTGCAGCACTAAAGCAGTGTTAATACTATATCAGGCAATTATTTCACAACATTTATTATATACACATCGAAAAATACCTCATAGCTGGATACGGCCGTGTTTAAAAGTGCGTTTTGGATGTTTTCGTTCCACTAGTCTGAAGCAACACACTATAAAAAAGACAAATATAGTCCAAAATCGACCAGTGCATGAAAACATTATTTGGTAACACTTTATTTTAAGGTGACGTAGTTACACATTACTACATGTAGTACAACAGTAAATTATGCATAATTACAACTAATCCTAACCCTATATTAAGCACATGTACAGTATAATGTAACTACTTCACCTTACAATAAAGTGTAACCAAAATGTAGTGTCTTGGCTTATAACAACTCACGTTATGACGAGGCTGTCTTCATACCGCAAGCTGCATGTGATGACCTAACTAAAGATGCTTTGATGTGGAGGCTGCTGGTTAAGATAGTGGGAAGGAACTGACCCAAACCATGTGCCGCACAGACCCGAGATCAGCCCCCGAGCATCACACAGGCGCCACGCACAGTGGCAGGTCTCCGCACATCTCCTCCATCCAGCTCGCTCAAAGCGCGATGCTGAAGCCCCTGCTGGGAGCAGAAGGCTAGAACAGGGCTCGGGTTACGAGCTGCGGCCTGGGGAGGGAGTCTGCCTTGCTTTCTTCTCTCAGACCTCCAGCCTGGACCCACTACTGAGCAGAGACAAACCCGAGCACGGCCCGTGGCCGGCGGAGAGCCCGGATGACCTCTGCCAGCAGGGCGTGGGGACGAGCAGCTACAGCGCCACGGCTGAAGAGGGATGAGGGCAGAGAGTGGCCTCCAGCAGGTTTCTTTGAGGAGAGAAGCGCCACAGCCTTAGGGAAGGAAGACTTTATGAGCTGGAAAGCTGCTGCAAGAAACCCCTTAAGTTAAGAAAACCCTTGATACATTTAAAAACTCTGTTTTCATTCAAAAATGCTCCCTGTCCACACAGCATTTCCAAAAGTTGCTCATCCACATTGAAACATCTGAAAATGCTTAAAGGGGACATAGTATGCCCCTTTTCACAAGATGTATGTACATCTCTGGTGTCCCCAGAATGAGCCTGTGAAGTTGCAGCTCAAAATACCCCCCAGATCATTTTTTATAGTTATAGCCCCTAGTATTATAGCCCCTATTTGGGTGCGAGCAAAAATGTGCTTTTTGGGGTGTGTATCCCTTTAAATGCAAATGAGCTGCTGCTGCTCACCGCCCCCATTCCAAAGGCTCTTTTACACAAGCTTCGGATAATCCGTCGACAACAAAACAGAGGCGGATCTCACTTAAAAACCAAAATGTCAGAAATAACCACTTGTGGAGTGCAGCCTTACATGTTTGAACCGGACACAGATGAGAGACTCAGGAAGAGTTTGACACTTTTGGACGCACATGGACGTTTCTGAGTGGTTAGTGGATACATTTATGTAACGTCAGTTGTTGTGGAGTTACGCTGATTCAACTCATCGACTGGCATGCACATAACGTCAGGTTAATCTATAAATTGTTGTATAGGTGCTCGTATAACACATGCGTCACCCGACTATAATACATAAATGTGCGTTTATGAATTATGCAGATGAGCGTGTTTAGGATAAAACTAAGGACATAGCTCTAGTCTCTGTGATTACAGTCAGAGACTACGGTAACTTTAGCCGTACAGCATTCTAGAAAGCTCATTGAGAAAGGAAATTTGCAAACATTCACAAAATATGAAGTGCCATCCTTATGTGGCGTTCACACCGGACTGGACGCTTGAACATTTTGAGTTTACTCGCTTCATTCGCGCGTGAAATTCGCGTGTGACAACTACACAACAGACGCGAATTCGTGTCATGGGAGGGGCTTCTATATGAGCCTATATGAGCCAGCTCGTCTCGGTCACTTGACGTCTTTTTTGTAAAAAATACTACTGTTAATGTGTGACAAAACGTAGTTTAAAGACTTTTTCAGGCGATAATATAGTTGTTTAAAGCTCAAATCTGTGGTTAATTTATAAAAAGAGTTCCTATTTGAGCATTTTAGTTGTGAGATCCAGGGGATCAGTGACATTCCGCGCTCCTTTACCCGGCGAGACCCGCCTTTCCTCGGCTAGTCCTTCTCACATTTGCCGCTGGCTCTGGCTCTTTTTTTCTGCTCCAGTCTCGTTGTGAAATGGCTGACTAGATTTTGTTGAGAGGGTAGCTGCGCTTTATTTGCTGTGGAAGGCTGAAAAGCGGCGTAGACTCGTTCAGCGCCGTGTCTTTCTTTTTTCCAAGCAAGATCCTTTTTATTCCTGTTCCTGTAGTGATAGGATGATGTATCATACAGCTCCAGGTATCCACATACGGCCACGATTATCTTGTCCTCCATTGTTGTTCGGATTTCTGCCTCCGCTTATAAATGCGTCACTCCTAGAGCAAGCTCGTGATTGGTTAAACGCAGCGCGAAATATCCGCCAAAGTTCAGATTTTTCAACTTGAGCGATTCGCGCGTTCAAAACGCTCAATTCGCGTCATTTGCGCCGCCTCAATCACGCGAATCGCGCGAATCTTGCCGCCTCATTCGCGCCGCAGAATGCCATTTCACGTCTCCGCATTGACTTAACATGTAAATCACAACATGGAAATCTGAGAGACTGATAATGATTGATGGGGATTATAGAAAAGTATTGGGTGGATTTGTATCATTATAGGCTGGTTGTTTACACACTGTGTTCAATAATGTCCCCTTTAAATCACCTTACAGCGCATCCGTAAAACATACTAAAAGTTCACAATATGATACAGAGAGAGCAGACACAAAGTTCTCACGCTATTCATCTGGCACGACCATTTTATTAGAAAAATATCCCAACACTCAGGGTTGCACTCAAAATCACATGGTCTAAAATGCAATTGTCATCATGTTTTGTCATCAATTGTGACTAAATTTTCAGTTATCTTTGCAGGAATGCACAACAATGCCAGTATAACCATAGATATCTATGCATCACATGACTAAACATACGTCATCGTTTTCAAAAACCTTCATTTTCACAGTCCACACTACAACGGGGAAAACACCACTTTCATATGTATTCACTTTGGAGAGCGTTTTCTGTTTTTAGTGTGGATGTAAGGCCAAAATGGAGAGAAAAAGATGCGTTTTCAAATAAGTGTGGACAAGGACATTTCATTAAGGAGTTTCTGTGTTAAGTGTTGTTGTCGTCAGGGTTGTGCAAAATTCAGAAATGAAGAACTGGCGGTAACACTTTATTTTAAAGTGACATAGTAACACGTTATAGCATGCACTTACTATAGTAATAACAGTAAATTATGCATAATTACAAGTAACTAACTCTAAACCAAACCCTAATCTTACCATTACCCTATAGTAAGTACACATAGTTATTATATTAATATTACTCCACCCACCCATCCAGCCAGCCAGCCATCCACCACCCATCCATCCATCCATACACCCGTCCATCCATCCATACACCCATCCATCCATACACCCGTCCATCCATCCATGCACCCGTCCATCCATCCACGCACCCATCCATCCACCCACGCACCCATCCATCCACCCACGCACCCATCCATCCATACACCCGCCCATCCATCCATACACCCGTCCATCCACCCACGCACCAATCCATCCACCCACGCACCAATCCATCCACCCACGCACCCATCCATCCACCCCCGCACCCATCCATCCACCCACGCACCCATCCATCCAGCCCCGCACCCATCCATTCACCCCCGCACCCATCCATCCACCCACGCACCCATCCATCCACCCACGCACCCATCCATCCACCCACGCACCCATCCATCCACCCACCACCCATCCATCCATCCATCCACCCACCCACCCACCAATCTACACACCCATCCATCCATCCATCCACCCTCCCACCCATCCATCCATCCATCCATCCACGCACCCATCCATCCATACACCCATCCATCCACACACCCATCCATCCATCCACACACCCATCCACCCACCCATCCATCCACCACCACCCATCCATCCATCCACCCATGCACCCATCCATCCATCCACCCATCCATCCATCCACCCACCCATCCACCCACCCATCCATCCATCCACTCACCCATACCCATCCATCCATCCATCCACCAACCCACCAATCCATCCATCTTTCTAACAGCCTATTTCTCTTCTTGCATCTAAACTGGCAACGGTGTCTTTGAGAACATGTTGGGAAATGGACTGTATTCAGATGCCCATAAAAGTCAAATAACCTCAATTTCAGCATCTTCAGCAGAACATTTTAGTATCATACTAGCTTGACACAACACCTGATTTATAATTACAATTGCATGTGAAGTTCTTATGAACATGGAGGTATGTGTCTATTTCAGCATGATGCCGATTTTACACAATGAGTGCAAAAACAAACACAGGTTAACCCTTAACGCACACTGAACCCTTTAGTGAAGTCACATTATCCTGTCTACATTTTTAAAGCGTTCTGTAGCAATGGTTAAAGAGGTTTACTCAGGAGTGGGCTGGTGTCAAAAAAGTCCACTCACTTTCGATTGCATGTATCAGTTTTGACGCACAACCTTCAAATTTAGCAGAGGGAAGTTACAGGCTATTTCTGGGCCGCTGAGGAAGAAGACATGCCCTACTTTGAGTTGGTCGTCGGTACCAGGCAATCCCCTCACACTGCGAGGTGTTGTAAGGTCACGGAGAAAAGGAGAAGAGTGTGCCAAAAGACCCTAAATCAACAAGATTTACTCTCAAAGCTTGTGCAACAGCAGTCATGGAGCATGACGATGAATCACAGAGCATGCAAAGAGAAGATAAGCACAGCGATCTCACATTATTCTCATAGTCTTGGGGCCTAGTATCGCCAAAGTTTTACAGTATATTCAATTTGCACAGTGTACACTGTCGTTCAAAAGATTCAGGTCGGTCTCTTCTGCATAAAAAAATACTGTAAAAACAGAAATTTAAAAGAAATATTTTCTACTGTAATATACTGTACAATGTAATGTAATTTATTCCTGTGATTAAAGCTGAATTTTCAGCATCATTACTCCAGTCTTCAGTGTCACATGATCCTTCAGAAATCATTAATATGATGATTTACTGCTCAAGAAACATTTATTATTATTATTATCATGTTGAAAACAGTTGTGCTGCTTCATATTTTTGTGGATACCATGATAAAAAACATTTTCAGGATTTGTCTATGAATAGAAAGTTCAAAAGAACAGCATTTATATGAAATAGAAATCTTTTGTAACTTTATAAATGTCTTTACCATCTCTTTTTTTATTATTACATTTACATTTATGCATTTGGCAGACGCTTTTATCCAAAGCGACTTACATTGCATTCAAGATACACATTTTACATTTTATCAATTCTTGCTTTCCCTGGGAATCGAACCCATGACCTTGGCGTTGCTAGCGCCATGCTCTACTGTTTGAGCTACAGGAAAGCCAATATTAATGCATCCCTTACAAATAAAAGTTAAGATTTTTTTATTATACTGACCCCAAACTTTTAAACAGTAGTGTATAGAAACATGAATGGAGATGCACGGTATTCAAAGTCCCCATTAAGTTTTATTTGGTTTTTAGTATAAATATGTTACCCTTACTGCTCCTAAACAATGACAAAATTCACATTTAGAAGATATAAGCGTTCATAACTTACAGTCTCTCACTTCCGCTAATATGGATCAATAATTGTGATGACATTACTCTGCAATTCAGCTTCTCACCAGATTTTCCGTCCAATCAAATGCTCTCTAGAATCTAGAAAAGCCCCGCCTCCTACATTATAAACAGATGCTGAAGCTGTGGCTGAAATCGGTCACTTGTTCACACATTTACTCTTTTCTACATGGTGAATGGCACATAGTGCACTATATAGGGGATAGGGAACGATTCAGACAGTGTAAATAAGCTTTCCATTGGGGGGAATGAAGTCTGGATTCATTCACCCCAATGGTGATGTTTTCATTGTGAGAAAACATCACCTGCAGCTCAACCTGGCAAAGACGGAGTTTCTCATCTTCCCCGCCAGTCCCACCATACAACATGACTTCACCATCCAGTTAGGTACATCCTTGATTTCCCCATCAGAGTCAGTCAGAAATCTTGGAGTAACATTTGATGACCAGCTGTCCTTCAGAGAACACATTTCTAAGACAGCTCGCTCATGCCGGTTTGCGCTCCACAACATCAGGAAGATTAGACCGTTCCTAACAGAGCACGCAACACAGCTTCTTGTCCAGGCCCTGGTTATTTCTAGACTTGACTACTGCAATGCGCTTCTGGTTGGACTCCCCTCTTGTGCGATCCAAACACTTCGAATGATCCAGAATGCAGCAGCACGTCTTGTCTTCAACGAGCCCAAAAGGACCCACGTCACACCTCTCTTCATCTCCCTGCACTGGCTACCACTCGCTGCTCGCATCAAGTTTAAGGCGCTGACGCTTGCATACAGAGCCACCACACGCTCAGCTCCTGCATACTTTGACTCCATTCTACAAATCCACACCCCCACCAGAAGCCTTCGCTCAGCAAAGGAACGACGGCTTGTGGTACCATCACAGAGGGGGAAAAAATCCCTTTCCAGAACATTTTCATTCAACGTTCCCAGCTGGTGGAACGATCTTCCCAACACCATCCGAAACGCAGAATCATTGACAACATTCAACTTAAAACTCAGCTCTTCCGTGAGCACTTAACCTCATAAAAAAAAAAAACACTTTCCTTTCCTCTTTCTCTTCCTCTTCCTTCTTCCCTCCCTACTCTAGCCTGTGCTACACTGAGCAATGTACACGGTCTCAGGATCTCAGGCTCTTATTGCGCTTCTCGACTCTTCATGGCCAATCGCTTCATGTACCCCCAAGTTGTAAGTCGCTTTGGATAAAAGCGTCTGCTAAATGCATAAATGTAAATGGATTCACGTTAGTGTCTCGTGAGCTGCCACAGCACAGACACGACAGCACAGAGCGGATCATGTGATCGAGTCGGTCCAGAGTCACGACAGCACAGAGCGGATCATGTGATCGAGACGGTCCAGAGACACGACAGCACAGAGCGGATCATGTGATCGAGTCGGTCCAGAGTCACGACAGCACAGAGCGGATCATGTGATCGAGTCGGTCCAGTGACACGCCAGCACAGAGCGGATCATGTGATCGAGACGGTCCAGAGTCACGACAGCACAGAGCGGATCATGTGATCGAGTCGGTCCAGTGACACGCCAGCACAGAGCGGATCATGTGATCGAGACGGTCCAGAGTCACGACAGCACAGAGCGGATCATGTGATCGAGTCGGTCCAGAGTCACGACAGCACAGAGCGGATCATGTGATCGAGTCGGTCCAGAGACACGACAGCACAGAGCGGATCATGTGATCAAGTCGGTCCAGAGACAGACAGCACAGAGCGGATCATGTGATCGAGACGGTCCAGAGACACGACAGCACAGAGCGGATCATGTGATCGAGACGGTCCAGAGTCACGACAGCACAGAGCGGATCATGTGATCGAGACGGTCCAGAGACACGACAGCACAGAGTGGATCATGTGATCGAGATGGTCCAGAGTCACGACAGCACAGAGCGGATCATGTGATCGAGTCGGTCCAGAGACACGACAGCACAGAGCGGATCATGTGATCGAGACGGTCCAGAGACACGACAGCACAGAGCGGATCATGTGATCGAGTCAGTCCAGAGACACGACAGCACAGAGTGGATCATGTGATCGAGACGGTCCAGAGACACGACAGCACAGAGCGGATCATGTGATCGAGACGGTCCAGAGACACGACAGCACAGAGCTGATCATGTGATCGAGTCGGTCCAGAGACACGACAGCACAGAGCGGATCATGTGATCGAGACGGTCCAGAGTCAGTACAGCACAGAGCGGATCATGTGATTGAGTCGGTCCAGAGTCACAACAGCACAGAGCGGATCATGTGATCGAGTCGGTCCAGAGACACGACAGCACAGAGCGGATCATGTGATCGAGTCGGTCCAGAGTCACAACAGCACAGAGCGGATCATGTGATCGAGTCGGTCCAGAGACACGACAGCACAGAGCGGATCATGTGATCGAGTCGGTCCAGAGACACGACAGCACAGAGCGGATCATGTGATCGAGTCGGTCCAGAGTCACGACAGCACAGAGCGGATCATGTGATCGAGTCGGTCCAGAGTCACGACAGCACAGAGCGGATCATGTGATCGAGTCGGTCCAGAGACACGACAGCACAGAGCGGATCATGTGATCGAGATGGTCCAGAGTCACGACAGCACAGAGCGGATCATGTGATCGAGTCGGTTCAGAGTCACGACAGCACAGAGCGGATCATGTGATCGAGATGGTCCAGAGTCACGACAGCACAGAGCGGATCATGTGATCGAGTCGGTCCAGAGACACGACAGCACAGAGCGGATCATGTGATCGAGATGGTCCAGAGTCACGACAGCACAGAGCGGATCATGTGATCGAGATGGTCCAGAGTCACGACAGCACAGAGCGGATCATGTGATCGAGTCGGTCCAGAGTCACGACAGCACAGAGCGGATCATGTGATCGAGTCGGCACAGACCAGGAAGCGTATCAAACCTGTTTGAGTTCTGCACAGAATGCTGTATTTTAAAGCGATATAGAGGAGATTAGGAGGAAACTGCAGCTTTACCGAGCTCAACGGCTCTGGCCGAGCTGTGATATAAACTAAATGCTATTGGCTATTTTAAAAAGGGGAGGGGCTATTCAACACTTTTTAAAGTAAGGGTTTTTTCGCAGCAATGCCATAGAAATGCCATTTTTGGTTCCCTAATAACCTTTTGGTTAACATTGAAGAACATTTTGTGGAATGGAAAGGTTGAATGTTAAAGTTCTTCATGGAACCATAGATGCCAATAAAGAACCGTTATTGTTAAGAGTGTACAGTGAATTTAACAACATATTCTGTGACAAACAGAATTAGGAATAATATGCTCCAATGGCATATTTCCAGTATCTCAGTTGTTTCACCAACTCACTAGAGTACAAATGGAGACTTTGAGGTGTGCAGAGTGTCGATGGAGAAGTTCGGCACACTGCCGGCTGTCATCACTTCCAAGCATCCCAAACCCTCCTACCCCGGCCAAGATTGTTCTGTTTGAAGCTCCTTCAGGGTCAGGAAAACCAGATTACAAATCACCTCGAGCTGAAGGAGCATCGGCGCGAGGGAGGAGAGGAAAGTATTGCGTGGGTCTTTGCACGGGAGGCATGAAACACAATCCGTAGAGCACTTCCCACCGAGTGTTGTTTTTGCAGCCACCGGCTGCGGTTTACTCACGCCACCTCCTCCTCGTCTCCACAAACTCACAGGAGCTGACGCATGTTTAGAGGTCCTGGTGGCCCGCTGTGCCCGGGATCCTGGATTTACACCCGGATACAAGGCCTGATCCCTTTGATAGACAGGGAGCGCAGCAGATCTTGCGGTTTCTAATAAAACTGAGCGCTTGGTTTTTACAACGTGACGCCCCTGCTTGCCTCCTCATTTGCAGGAGAGTTATGGGGAGTTCAAACAGTGGGCATAAAAAGACTTGGCTCAAGATTTTCCCACTGATTAGAGAATGGACTTTTTAAATAAACCTTTCATTACATCAGAATATTAAAATCAGATCTATAATAAGAGGTGTGGGAAAGGTTTTAACAGAATGAAGATGTATTAGTATTCATTTGTTTCAGTCACATGATGTCTTGCATTCATCCACTATATATTTATGAACAGCAATGGGGCAAATTAATGGCGATGAATATGAAAATGTTGATCATTGGATTTGATTCATTACATACACTACCATTGAAAAGGTTTGGATCTGTAATATACATCAGTATGATACTACATTTAAATAAACACTGTTATTTTAAACTTTATATTCATCAAAAAATCCATGCATCACAGTTTATAAAATATGAAGCAGCAAATCAATATGAAGCAGCAAGGATCATGTGACACCAAAGACTGGAGTTATGATGCTGAAAATTCAGCTTCGCATCATATGAATAAATTATATTTGACAATATATTCAAACAGAAAACAGTTCTTTTAAATTGTACAAATATTTCACAATATTACAAATTTCGCTGTATTTTTAATCAAATAAATGCAGCTTTGATGAGCAGAAGAGACTTCTTTCAATAACATTAAAACAATTTACTGACCCAAAAACTTTGAACAATAGTGTATAAATGATTTGTTCAGTGCTAATTATGAAACAGATGAATATACTGCCGCACTTTGGTGGGACAGACTTGTGAAACCCAGGCCTGATATTGTTCTGTCATGATGAAAGTCTTGTCTGTTGTGAGACGGGACGGTTGAGGAAGCTCTGAGGTGTAACGGAATGCGGTCTGGATCGGTCTCCTGCAGACCACCTGTCTGTCACCCCCACATTAGTTTTGACCCACTGGAGGTCAAAACAGGGGGAGGCTGCTGTGCACCTGAGCTTGAGATAATGAGCTTCGTCTCAGTCCATCTGTTTAACAGACGTCCAACAACAGTTGGCTGAGTAAATAAAGGACTGTGGATGCTGGAATCCACCTGCTCTGAGATCGATTTCCTACGACAGCAGAGCAACACACAGATGCATCTCACAACCAATAATGTATGATAGGTTCTGTTTGATTAAACTGTACCAATGAATACAAATATTCTTAATAAAACTCCCATGGTGAAGCATCTGCAAATAATGAGCACTAATAATTTATAGTCATAAAAAAGTTTGTGTTTTCTTTTTGTTTATTTTTTTGGAGCAGGTGCATGTGAAAAAATATTTTATGTGCCACTAAAACATCTCTTAGTGTTTGTTTTTAAACTCTTTTGGAGGCTTTTGTAAAGTCTTGTTAATCTTTAGATGGTAAAATAGGGTGTTTACAACAATGCACAATATGTATTGAGTCACTAGAACAAACTATATGTAATGGAATAAGTGTTAAATAAATGAACAAAATAGTTAAATAAATGTTGTTTAAATTTGTTAACTAAATAAATAATATATGAATTTGTTAAATAAATAAATCTAAATTGTTAAATAAAAATAGTTAAAAATGTTTAAATAAGTAAATAGATAAAAGGGTGATTAGAAACCTGACTTGTATGGCTACTAACTAACTAACTAACTAACTAACTAAATTAATAAATGAATAAATAAATAAATAAAAAATGAATGGGTGATCAGGACCCAGACTTGTATGGCTACTAACTAACTAACTAACTAACTAACTAACTAACTAACTAACTAACTAACTAACTAAATAAAATAAAATAAAATAAAATAAAAATAAAAAAATGAATGAGTGATCATGACCAATAAATAAATAAATAAATGTGTGAACAGGACCCAGACTTGTATGGCTACTAACTAACTAACTAACTAACTAACTAACTAACTAACTAACATAAATAAAAAATAAAAAAATGAATGGGTGATCATGACCAATAAATAAATAAATGGGTGATCAGGACCCAGACTTGTATGGCTACTAACTAACTAACTAAATTAATAAATGAATGGGTGATCAGGACCCAGACTTGCATGGCTACTAACTAACTAACTAACTAAATTAATAAAGGAATGGGTGATCAGAACCCAGACTTGCATGGCTACTAACTAACTAACTAACTAACTAACTAACTAACTAACTAACTAACTAACTAACTAACTAACTAACTAACTAACTAACTAACTAACTAACTAAATGAATGGGTGATCAGGACCCAGACTTGCATGGCTACTAACTAACTAACTAACTAACTAACTAACTAACTAACTAACTAACTAACTAACTAACTAACTAACTAACTAAATTAATAAATGAATGGGTGATCAGGACCCAGACTTGCATGGCTACTAACTAACTAACTAACTAACTAACTAACTAACTAACTAACTAACTAACTAACTAACTAACTAACTAACTAACTAACTAACTAACTAACTAACTAACTAACTAACTAACTAACTAACTAACTAACTAACTAACTAACTAAATTAATAAATGAATGGGTGATCAGGACCCAGACTTGTATGGCTACTAACTAACTAACTAACTAACTAACTAACTAACTAAAATAAAAAAATAAAAAATAAAAAAATGAATGGGTGATCATGACCAATAAATAAATAAATGGGTGATCAGGACCCAGACTTGTATGGCTACTAACTAACAAACTAACTAACTAACTAACTAACTAAAATAAAAAAATAAAAAATAAAAAAATGAATGGGTGATCATGACCAATAAATAAATAAATGGGTGATCAGGACCCAGACTTGCATGGCTACTAACTAACTAACTAACTAAATTAATAAATGAATGGGTGATCAGGACCCAGACTTGCATGGCTACTAACTAACTAACTAACTAACTAACTAAATTAATAAATGAATGGGTGATCAGGACCCAGACTTGCATGGCTACTAACTAACTAACTAACTAAATTAATAAAGGAATGGGTGATCAGAACCCAGACTTGCATGGCTACTAACTAACTAACTAACTAACTAACTAACTAACTAACTAACTAACTAACTAACTAACTAACTAACTAACTAACTAAATTAATAAATGAATGGGTGATCAGGACCCAGACTTGCATGGCTACTAACTAACTAACTAACTAACTAACTAACTAACTAACTAAATTAATAAATGAATGGGTGATCAGGACCCAGACTTGTATGGCTACTAACTAACTAACTAACTAACTAACTAACTAACTAACTAACTAACTAACTAACTAACTAACTAACTAACTAACTTAATGAATTAATAATGAATGTTATATGAAAATGTGAAATAAATAAATAAAATAGTTAAATAAATAAATGTTACATACATTTGTTAAATAAATCAATTTGAGTTGAAATGATTTCATTATGCAAGCACAAAGTGAGCTCGGAGCGATACAAGAGACATAAACCCAGCAACTATAAAACAATGCAAACATATGTAAATCGGTTGCCATTCAGAGTTCAATATGCAAATGAGAAGTAACTGAGAAGTAATTGTAGTGATTAGCCAATTAGAACTAGAGTTTGTTTGATGGTTGCATGCTCAGATTTAACACATTAGCAAGTATGCACGTTAGCATGCGTATACAATGTGACAAAATGCATTAAAGGAGATAAACTGACGGTAGCTTTAATCTAAAACTCACTTCTTTTTTTTTTTTTTTTTTTAGTTACAGGGGGTCTTTTCCAGAGTCCCGCCTCTTCCATTGCATATTGTTCCATCGTCTTATTCTTTGCCCTCATTCTCCACACGAATAAGTGGATTAGGGAACAGGCTTCCGGCGGGCACAAAGCGACAGGGGAGCTCAGTGTCACAGTCAGTGATAAAAGTGTAGAGCTCAACTCTACAGCCGGGGCGGAAACGCGGGGGTCATCCCGCTAATCCCATTAGAAGAAGAAGAGACCACAAGAAAGACAGAGGGAATCTGGGTGGTGCGCAGGAGAAGGAGTTCAGGGGCCTGAAAGGAAAAGGCATTGCTCAAAGAACCCAAACCGGAGTCCTCAGATCGGCCAGCTTTGGAATACATGTTTCTGCCAAAAATTCTTTGGGGAAAAAAAGATAAAAAAAGTTTTAAAATGGACGTGGATATCAGCTTTGTTTGATCTTGGGAGAATTTGATCAGAAATGTTTGATTACCTAAATATAGCACTAAAAATGTAGGTAATTAATTCATATAATAATTAGTGCTGCCAAATCGATTAATCGCATCTAACATAAAAGTTTGTGTTTATATTGGACTAAAAATATATACAGTATATGAGTGTGTGAAAATGTATATACACACACACACATATATTCTATTGTGATTAATATGATATGATACGCCTAATTAATTTGCCCGAACTAATAATAATTCATATAAATATTAAATAATTAATAATTACTGTATATATATATATATATATATATACACGTGTACATGTATATTATATTAATTTGTATATGTGTATATATATATATATATATATATATATATACTACCTGCACATCCATCCACGCCCCATCCATTCATCCACCCACCCAACGATCCATCCATCCATTCACCCACCAATCCATTCATCAACCCATCCATTCACCCATAAACCCACCCACCTATCTATTGATCCACCCCCCATCGATTCATCCATCCATCCGCCCACCCATCCATTCCCCCATCCATTCATCCATCCACCCACCCACCCATCCATTGATCCACCCCCCATCCATTCATTCATCCATCCACCCACCCATCGATCCACCCATCCATACACCCACCCACCCATTCATCCATCCGCCCCCCATCCATTCATTCATCCATACACCCATCCATCCATTTATCCATCTACCCACCCATCCATCCAGCCATCCATCCATCCACCCACCCACCCACCCATTCATCCATCCATCCATCCATCCACCCCCCATCCATCCATCCACTCATCCATTCATTCATCCACCCATTCATCCATCCATCCATCCATCCATCCATCCACCTATCCACCCATCCACCCCCCGTCCACCCACCCATCGATCCACCCATCCATTCATTCATCCACCCATTCATCCATCCATCCATCCATCCATCCACCCATCCACCCCCCGTCCACCCACCCATCGATCCACCCATCCATTCATTCATCCACCCATCCACCCATTCATCCATCCATCCATCCATCCATCCATCCATCCACCCATCCACCCCCCGTCCACCCACCCATCGATCCACCCATCCATTCATTCATCCACCCATCCACCCATTCATCCATCCATCCATCCACCCATCCACCCCCCGTCCACCCACCCATCGTTCCACCCATCCATTCATTCATCCACCCATCCACCAATAATGAACAATTGAATTATAGAAATATTAAAGAGATCTCATAAAAGTGCTAAAAAAAAATGGGTTGCAAATTCTATAAGTCTCTCTGCACTGCGGCATCACGGGGAATGTGCGGGTGTGAGACGCGCCACATTGACCCGCTGCTGAGATGGCGTGTGTTTCTGCATGTCTGTGGACTCTCGCATGTTCCCGAGAGTCTCTCTCTCCTCAAATGCTCCGTGCGCAGCGGAGTGAAGAAGAGAACTGCGCCCGCTCCCCACGCACGGGTAGAATGTGAGATGAGGGTGCGAGAGCAGGCCTGCAGGTACACAGCACCTGGGTGGAAGCACTTGACAGAGCCGTGCCAACCTCTCCTCACAGCTGGGTGACAGCAGCAGCGAGAGGTGATGTTTGAACAGGCATTCCAGCTCAGAAAACCACAGAGACGGAGACACACAGAGACGTGCAGAAACACACACCCGTTTCAGAATAGCTCCACAGAGAATTCTGCAGAAACTTCCAGAGCAGCAAATAATACGAGTACAGAATCATATAGCTACTGATAATATCCACAACTCTATTACAATAGAAAGCAAGGGAAGCAGGAAAAGGCACACCGGTCTCTAAACAGCACTTCTGACAGATCATCATACACACACCTATCATTTATATATATATATATATATATATATATAGTCGAACCAAAATTTATTGAGACAACTTCAAAATTATCTTCCATTATCACAGTTTATTCGCTATAGTTTTGAAAATGGTAATAAAATATGACGAGCACAGAGTTAAACTGTGTCAGAACGAATAGAAAGGCATGATAGAAAGGCATGTGGATTACAATCAACCAATCAGCTGTTACATTTAAGTACACAATTAGATAATACCAATTTAGGTCAACCAATGAGCAAGCAATGCTTACTTTAGTTCAGTCTGTGGTGTCAAAGGGCACTTCAATAAAAAACATGATCGGGTCAAAGTGTCTGAATAATTTCAGTCCCAAATAATTTATCAATTTTATTGGAAATCCACTGTATGAAGAATTTTTGGCTATAATATGTCACAGTTTACTTTATTTTGCTATCCTCACTTACAGAAATAACTATAGTGTCCTGCACCCACTATTAAAACATGATATCTGATGTATGAATCATTTTAAACAAAATTAAAAAACAAAATACTGCATCTGAGTGATTGTGATTGTGACTGTGTGTGTGTGTGTGTGTGTGTGTGTGCGTGTGTGCGTGCGTGTGCCTGTGTGTTTTCATCTTATAAATCATGTGATGTGTTTTGAAAATGTAAAAATACCAAAAAGCTTTGTGTAATGGGTAGATTTATGGTTAGAGGATAGGAGCAGGGGCGTAAATCGCGGGGGGGACGGGGGGGACAGGACCCCCCCAATCTGAGGGCTGTCCCCCCCTAAAAACCATGCTGAGTATTGTAAATAATATAACAATATATACTTAAAATAAATGTGTAAGTAGTTAAACAATACAAACGCAAACGGGACAAAAAAATGCGTTTTAAGTTTAGAAACATTTTGAGTCCCCCCTCCCCCCTTGCCTCACAGTGGTTTGATCCACCGTGCACCTCAACTAACGTTACCCATAGACC
>CM042242.1:4809484-4911984 GCA_023566225.1 Romanogobio albipinnatus
GAATTAAGAGCACTAAGTACCTCATCGCTGCTTTATAAATACTTTTTTTTTAAAAACATGCCATTAAAGCCCCTTCATACAGTTTGGGGACTGGAGTTTATTGGGTTTCAATTTATTTTAAGGTGTCTTTGTTACACTGTAATTATACATTTAAGTACCGATTAGGGTTATGTTTTTGGTTTAGGGTTAGTTGCATGTCATTACGCATAATTTATAGTTATTGTTATAGTAACTACATGTAACATATGTTACAATGACACTGTAAAATAAAGTGTTACTGTTTATTGTATAACATTCAAAGTGTATAATTTAAGCTAACGAGTGAAAATCAAATCTTTCTATCGATCTATCTATGAACTCTGTAATACAAGTTATAGCAGCACATCAACTCCAAACTATAATAATAATAATAATAATAGTAATAATAATAATTTTTAAATGATAAATTCAAGGTGGATGACATGCCCAAAACAGAGAAATTCCAGAATGTTTATTTAACATTCAAGATTTTTAAAAGACAGTAAACCTTTTAGACTTTATCATGGGCAACTTATTATTCAAAAGCAATAATATATAGGCCTCAATGGTAAAAACTTGAATTGCAAAAGCGCGCCAGATTCAACCACCATCAAACAAACCTATGACGACAGAAATAGTTCGGTTTAAAAACGTCTCGTTTTCAAACCGAACGAGACGCAGTGACGTCAGACGCTGAACGCGCTAATGACTGAATTAAAGGCCTTTACAGGATTTGGACCAAAAGTCAAAAGAACCTGCTGACAATGAAGATGACTGATACTGGACTCTCTCTGTACAACAAGCTCTGGGATTCATGCGGCAATAAGAACAAAATTATTATTAGGTCTATTATTATTATCATGCATATTAATCATTTATTTGCGCGTTTAGAACACAACAATAACAAATCTATTGGCTATTTTATCCTTTAAGTAGCCTATTTGCTTTTACAATATGAGCACAGATATAATAGGGTCTAATAATAATAATAAAAGTAAATGATAATTAGCAATCTTGTTCTTATTGCCATTATCTTTAATTGCTAAAAGAAGAAAAAAAATCATAATATCGGAATAGGCCTATAAATCGGCCTAATATATTATATAGTCTATCCAACATGTGTGATAAAAACAACAATCATAAATAATCGCTTCGAAATATTCCTTTTATGAACACACACACAAGCGAGAAAGTGCCCTGGCTGAACCGTCTCGCGCCCGGAGACACACACACACACACACACACACACACACACGAGATGAAGGAATCAGCCCTTACTGTTGGTAGTCGTGTTTGCAGTAGAGCTTCTGGTCTCTGGAGTAGCAGCTCATGGTGAGAAGCTGCTGACACACCGAGCACTGCAAACACTCCTCATGCCACGAGCAGTCGTTCACGCGCAGGAGGAAGCGATCAGAGATGGGTCTGTGACATCCTTCACACACACTCGGGTGCGCGCAATCAGAACCTGCAACACACGAGCAATATACATCACACACTTTTCCTGGACAATTACACACACACACACACACACACACACACACACACACACACACACACACACACACACACAAATGCCACATACATTAGGAACTCACTTTCTAAAGTAGGCTGAAAATAGTTTCCATAAAGTGGAAACGCGTTTAAAAGTTACTTTGAGTTATTTCAACCCTGATCAAAACTCTTGTTTGTACTAATCTTTTACTAATGTTATCGGGTTGATTTTTTCAAACATATTAAAATATATTATGTTATATTAAATCTTCAATAAAATTAGTTAATTTAGATGTTATCTGACTTGAATGACCGTCGTCGCAACACATTTTTCTGCGCTATTATTTAATACAACTGATTTTTTTTCGTTTATTAAAAAAAAATAGAATACAACAAAAAAAAAAAGCATGATCGGGTTTCCATTTGATATTTGCTCAAAAGCTGTTTTTAGGTGCAACACCAACAACATAAATACATTTTAGTTTCCATTTACAATATATTGACTTAATAATTATTGTATGAAGCTCTTTTTTTATTAGGCTACATATAGTTATTATAGTAGTTAATTATACAAACAAATAGGCAAGTATGTCGATGGTTTTTATAAATTTAATTTACAAGCGCTGTAAAAAATATGAAAAGGCAGCCTATAAAAAAAGTAATTGGTGTCATATTTAATAGCCTAACATTTTGGTAACACTTTACAATAAGGTTTCATTTGTTAACATTGGTATTAGTAAATATTAACAATGAACAATACTTCTAACGTATTTATTAATCGCGGTCTCAAATTAACGGTCGAATGTGGACGTTGGGTTTAAAAATGTGATTTGAATTTTTAAACTATAACGGTTGGGTTTGTCCATGTTTGACCGTTGAAATACATTTTTTATAGTCAATGTTAATTCCAATATTTATTTAAAATCCAATGTTGTATTTGTTAACATTAGTTAATGCACTTTGAACTAACATGAACAATTAAAGTTAACAAAGATGAATGTGTTAAAAATACCACAATTGTTAGTTAATGGTAGCTGACGCTAACAAATGAGACCTTGATGTAAAGTGTCAGCATTATTTTGTACTTTCATTTAGACTCTGAAACGGTTGAGTCGATGTAAAGTGTCACGCGATCAGTTGTTTCTGTGAGGAACTCACCGAGCATCACCGCCAGAGACTCCGCTCCCGTCCTGAACTGATCCTCAATCTTGATCCCGTCCAGCATCTCGACACAGCTGGACTGATGTGTTAAAGTGAAGAAGTGTAGAAGCAGATCCAGACTTCTGCTGCACGCGGACCGTGACCGAGATAGAAACTAAAAGTAAACTGTCTTTGTCAAACGTCGTGGCTTTTTTTATATACGTGCAGAGTAGCCTACGAGGCGAGCAGAGGAGTGATGGGTTTTTTCCGAGGACCTTTGGGGAGTACCAGATTGAAACCATCCAAGTAAACTGAAGTCTGATCCTCTGGTAATCCAGCGGCCGCGCGCGCGAGGTGTGTGTGAGCTGTGACCGGCGCGAGCTCCTAACTCACTGAGCGTTCACGAGTCCTGCGCTCCTCTTGAGGAGTCCGTGGAGCCTCTGCTCGCGTCATTCTCCTGAACTCCATGTGATGCCATTGGTGCTGGATCACCGCGGAACCGCCTACAACACCACACAGACACACATGTGCTGAGGGCAATTCAAAATAGTTTAAATACAATTATTTATTATGTGCTTTGTATAAATACTAAATATAAATTGCACATGAAAATATCTGAATTATTCAATTCCAAAATAGAATTCAGTACGAACAGGATTACACGCCAATTGAAGTAGCCTAGCAATTTTTAGAGGTCAAATCAGACAGGGCACAGACACATGTTCAGGTGCGACCGCAACATTTACGACAACATTACAGTTTAATGATGATTTCAACAACAAAATATGCTTTGTAATAATTTATGGTGATGGTTATTAAATAAAATATTCTACCGTTAAAAAGCTATAAACACTCTAACATGTTTGGGTCAAATATGGACAAACCCAACCGTGGGTTTAACATTTTAAATTCAAGTTGACGGTTAAAACGGTTTTAACGGTTGCGACCCAAACATGGGTTTAAACAATCCAACATTTTAGAGTGAAAATTATAGGCTAGTTTCAGTGGGCTATAAAAACGTAATATCTCATTTTAAATAATAAACCGATATAAAACAAACGGGAAAAGCGGCATCAGGGCCGTAAATTAAGTCTCAAAACATTCAACTTTGTATTTCTATACAAGCCCATTTTATATGAAATGTATAAGTATTAATAGGCTATGAATCAATTACGAAAATGGCTTTTTACACTCTATAAGAAATGCTTGGTTGTTTCAGTCAAATTTGTATTACGTTTGTCCATGTTTGTACTAAACATGATGGAAATAACCCAGCATTTTTTTATAGTGTATATCAAAATATAGACTATAATTAAATAATGTAACTTTAATTGCTCAAAGAATAGCCTATAGGCAGTATACTTTAACTCGTTACATTATAGTATTTAATTGCTTTTGTCCTTTCTCAATCCATAGGCTGCGTGAAATCGAGCCTATATCAGAATCTCGATTTGATTTCTCGCGCAGCTGCGATGAAAACTGCCGCTTTTATCTCCATGAAGTGACATTATCTGCATGATTAATAAAGAGCCAGATAAAAGCTGATTTAATCTCTCCCCGCATAATATCCATGTAAAATTCATAAGGAGAACCTTTTGTGTTTCAGAGCTGCGCAAATTCATTTCACAGACAGACATCTCGGGGCAATAAACCTGCGAGGAAGGAGAAGAAAGGGGGGAGTTTGTATCTTTATTACTTTCCTCATTAGTATTCTTCTCTCTTCTAATTATGACAGGCTGATTTACGTCCCTCCTGTAGATCAAATCATTTCTCCTCAACATTCCACGATCTTTGTACAGTTTTTATCTTTCCGAGTTAAAATGCATCATGGGAAGAGGGGTCTGTTTTCTTCGTGCTTCACTCCGGATTTAGCCTAAGTTATTTTTTTTTGTTTCGTGTTTTATATCAATTGAAGATTAGTAAAATATAGAATGACTAATAAAGATGATTATATTTTATCGCGGTCGAGGCTTTAACAATGGCTTTAACAATAGGCTATTTAGAATATTACACTCTAAAAAAAAAAAGGTTCTATATGGCACCAAAAATGGTTCTTCGTCGTAATCATAGGGGAACCACTTTTGGTGCTATATAGCACCATATCTTAACATGTTCTGTATATGGTAGTGGTGCTATATAGCACCATAGTCAAAGAACCTCTGAAGAACCTCTGAAGAACCGCTGAAGCACCAAAATTGGTGCTATATAGCACTAAAAAAGGTTCCCCTATGATTACGAGCCAAGAACCATTTTTGGTGCCATATAGAACTTTTTTTTTAGAGTGTAGCTATAATATCCATTCACACACGATATACAAAAAACATTCATTTCATTAAAGGGCAAACAAACAAACTGCTTTATTTAAAGCCAACGCAAATTTTAATTAAGCTATCACTATTTTAACCAAGTAGAATCATTCATATTTAACACTAATTTAAGCCTGTCTGTATACTGTAGTCTAAAGTTCAGACAGTCTTGCTTCATGCCCTACTGAGTTTTTAAATATACCTCTTCTAAACAAACACCAGGATTATGTTTTTTTTTTTTTTTTTCTCAGGATGAGTGCGATTTATTCAGCAATTTTAAAGCGGGAGATTTTTCCCTCTAGAATGTCTTAACGTTGTAAAAAAAGGAAAGAAAGAAAGAAAGAAAGAAAGAAAGAAAGAAAGAAAGAAAGAAAGAAAGAAAGAAAGAAAGAAAGAAAGAAAGAAAGAAAGAAAGAAAGAAAGAAAGAAAGAAAGAAGAAAGAAAGAAAGAAAGAAAGAAAGAAAGAAAGAAAGAAAGAAAGAAAGAAAGAAAGAAAGAAAGAAAGAAAGAAAGAAAGAAAGAAAGAAAGAAAGAAAGAAAGAAAGAAAGAAAGAAAGAAAGAAAGAAAGAAAGAAAGAAAGAAAGAAAGAAAGAAAGAAAGAAAGAAAGAAAGAAAGAAAGAAAGAAAGAAAGAAAGAAAGAAAGAAAGAAAGAAAGAAAGAAAGAAAGAAAGAAAGTCTGTCAGTTTTCATCGCGCGCATGATCTGATATCCTACTAAATTAGTGGTGTCTCTGATTTTTTTATTTAATTTCAAAATTATTTAATTTAAAATCATAAATCGGACAGTGGACGCGGTTTTACGCGTCTATTTAGCGCGTCTTTACGGAAGGACTATAATCTTAATGTTGTGTACTTTTAGGAAAACGATGCACTTTGTGTAGGAAGAATAGGCCTAGGCTATACATAGCCTCTACTGAAATCACCCAGCAGCCACCACACTTTTGTTTGAATTCCTATTAATTGATTTCAAGCCATAATCAAGGGGTTTAAACACCTACAAAACCCAACTAACTCTAATCATGCCATTTCTATTCCTTGGATTAAACGTGTATTTAGAAATAGGCTACGTCTATTATTTGAACTCTAAAAACCCAGGCTATGACATTTGCTGCTTCTGTAGACAATCAATACACGCCTTTAAACCAATCACATTTAAATACTGCAAAAATACAAAATAATTAAATAATGCACATGTATTATCAATAGTTTTTAAAATAGCTCTGAACGCTTGTGTTCATATTGTGTTCTTGCGCCCTCTAGCGTCAGTCTCCCTGCTATTGGACTTTGCCAGTGCTCCCAACCTCTGCCTTCTGTCTCTGTTGTTACTACACAATGAAACGATCTCATTGATATTTACCCGCATTGCATTTTACAAACAATGAAAGAAAGAAAAACCTCTTGGGATCTATTTTTCTGATTCAAGTCGTTTGAACCAGGCCTGAATAAGTTGAGGGAAGATCAAATAGTGCCATAAAACACTGCCATTTGTGAAACTGAGAAGAATGAAGTTAGTGATTGTGTACAAATCCTCTTCATAATAGCCGTTTATTAAACTCGTTTATTAAAATCTGGCAGCACACATGCGTTTTATTACAAAAGTACACAATCAAGCATAACATTATGACCAATCAGTGAATAACACTGATTATCTCTTCACTCTAAAAAAAAAAGGTTCTATATGGCACCAAAAATGGTTCTTGGTTCGTATTCATAGGGGAAACTTTTTTAGTGCTATATAGCACCAATTTTGGTGCTTCAGTGGTTCTTCAGCGGTTCTTCAGAGGTTCTTCACCGGTTCTTTGACTAAGATGCTATATAGCACTGCTAACTAAGGTGCTATCTAGCACCGCTACCATATACAGAACATGTTAAGATATGGTGCTATATAGCCCCAAAAGTGGTTCCCCTATGATTACGACGAAAAACCATTTTTGGTGCCATATAGAACCTTTTTTTTTTAGAGTGTTCATCACGGCTCCTGTTAGCGGGTGGGATATATTAGGCAGCAAGTGAACATTTTGTCCTCAAAGTTGATGTGTTAGAAGCAGGAAAAATGGGCAAGCGTAAGGATTTGAGCGAGTTTGACAAGGGCCAGATTGTGATGGCTAGACGACTGGGTCAGAGCATCTCCAAAACTGCAGCTCTTGTGGGGTGTTCCCGGTCTGCAGTGGTCAGTCTCTATCAAAAGTGCTCCAAGGAAGGAACAGTGGTGAACCGGCCACAGGGTCATGGGCGGCCGAGGCTCATTGATGCATGTGGGGAGTGAAGGCTGGCCCGTGTGGTCCGATCAAACAGACGAGCTACTGGAGCTCAAATTGCTCAAGAAGTTAATGCTGGTTCTGATAGAAAGGAGTCAGAATACACAGAGCATCTCAGTTTGTTGTGTATGGGGCGGCACAGCCGCTGACCAGTCAGGGTGCCCATTCTGACCCCTGTCCACCGCCAAAAGCGGCAACAGTGGCACATGAGCATCAGAATTGGTCCACGGAGCAATGGAAGAAGGTGGCCTGGTCTGATGAATCAGGTTTTCTTCTACATCACGTGGATGGCCGGGTGTGTGTGCGTGGCTTACCTGGGGAACACATGGCACCAGGTGCACTATGGGAAGAAGGCAAGCCGGTGGAGGCAGTGATGCTTTGGGCAATGTTCTGCTGGGAAACCTTGGGTCCTGCCATCCATGTGGATGTTACTTTGACACGTACCACCTACCTAAGCATTGTTGCAGACCATGTACAGCCTTTCATGGAAACAGGGCTGTTTTGGCAGCAAAAGGGGGAACAACACAATATTAGGATAGTAATTAGGTAATAAGTTTTAGGATAAATGTTACGCCTGATTGGTGTATAATGAATAATTGTTTTAATTTAAAAGGTAATGAAAAGAAAAAAACAGTAGGCCTACCACATTCAAACTCCGAGGCCTGATTTCACAGATAGGGTTTAGATTCAGACCTTAGTTCAATTAGGACATTGAAGTAGCTTTTATAAATGTTCCTTAGAAAGAAAAAAAAACATTAGTGTGAATCTTGAGACAAAACAATGGCACTGATATATTTAAGACCTGTCAGTTAAAACAGCTCAAACATGCATTTGTTTTTATTTTAGACTAGACTCAAGATGTCTGTGAAACTGGGGCTAAATCAATAGCATTTCTTGCATTGCATATAATTAACTAGATTATATTAGTTGGCTCACCCCAACTAAAACCCTGGATGTGCAAAAACATAAAATCAAACAAGTTTAAAAGAATCAAATCTGACTGTCAAGGTTGAGTCAAGACTTCTCGACAAGCATATCACAGCACATGTGAGTCATTATCACTTTATATCAAACATCTGATCTGCCGGCAGAGGAAACCGGTGGACACTGAATATGAAGTTGTGGATGTTTGGTATGAATGTTAACCTCCCACAATGAGCTTCATTAAAATCCCTCCAGAAAGAGAAGCACGTCTCATCAAAGCCCTGATCAAATGACTTTTACGATATTAAAGCTAATTCGTGTAATCTCCGTTTATGTGACGCACGTTTTCTTCCAAATGGAAAATATTGCATGTAAAATACATTTAACAAGCGGGGAAAACAAACCGAGCTCTTAAACGGTTTATTGTGGTTGCATTTAATAGGTTCCGTACGGCAACAGGATCTGCGGCTATAATTCGGATTCAACCGTCTACAGCGACAACAAATTTGTGTTGGACATGTGTCAATATGATGCAAAACAGATCTGTACAGCCTACATTAGAGGCCAAAAGTGGAAAAATTGCCATCTTCACCCTTATCATTACAAATTTGAGCTTACACTTTACTTTGTTACACGGTAATTATACATTTAATAACGAGTAATATTAAGTTTGGCTTGGTTTTTAGTTAGTTACATGTCATTATTATAGTAACTAGGGTGATATCAGCTAAATTGGGCCACTTTTTGGTAAATCGCTTGGGACAATAATACAATACCATATATGCCTTTCCCATGTTTTTTTATGATTATTAATGACTGTTTTTGATAATGTTGTATTGAAATTATGTAAAAAAAAATATAATTATTTAGGCCCTATAGTTCTTAAAACATCAGCTGTGCCACCTTTTTTTGCATGAGCAGTTTCAGGTAAAATGGGCCGCTGTTTCAGGTAACCAATGGGCCAGTCAAACTGCAAAGGGAAATAGTGATTTATCATCAATTTAAATTTTATGTAGCCACATAAATTTAAACTGCATTAAACAAACATTAAAAAACATTTTGGGTGCAAACCCACATATTCAAATGTACAATTAAAAAAGTCAATTTTGTAACAGCATAGATCATTGGTCAGTGGTGTGTGTGTGTGTGTGTGTGGGTGTCGGTGTGTGCATAACACAAATTTGTATAATGACATTTACCAATTACACTGGTATTACAACATCAAGCTGGTTTATGAGGACTTTCTAAATGTCCCCGTAAATCAAATTGCTTCACTAAATAATGTTTTATTAAAAATGTAAAAATGCAGAATGTTTCCTGTGATGGTTGTGTTTATGGGTAGGGGCAGTGTAGGGGGATAGAAAATAGGGTTTGTACGGTATAAAAACCATTACACCTATGGCGAGTCCTCATAATGTTGTTGCACCAACATATGTGTGTTGGTGTGCGAGTGTGTGGGTGTGTATGTACACACATACACACGCACCCACACACTTGCACACCGACACACACATGTGTTTGTGAGTGGCACAGAGGATGGCCCATTTTAGCTGAAACCATGTGGCCCATTTTACCTCAGTGGGTTAAGGTAAATTGGGCCGTCAAGAAAAACATAATATTTCCAAAAAATATGTTCATATACCAAACTAACAGCATTATTTCTGATGGATGCCATCAAGACCGATATTATGCTTAGTTTTTTATGTGCATGTTTTTTTTTATTTTTATAGATTTATTATCCTTATAATAGTTTAGTTAGATTTGGTATGCCAGGCTACTTGCCATGCAGCTTTCTGGTGCAGTCTTGATTTGAATTATTGCCCCGCCCACCATCGCAACCATAAACCAATCAAATCACCTGTTACTTGTCAAGCACAGTTATGACAACAGTTTGAAATCCTTTTCAGTCATTGGCTCTAAATTCCAGAGGGGCTGGGACCCCCAAACCTTAAATGGCCCATTTTACCTGATATCACCCTACATGTATGGAACAATGACACTGTAAAATATATTTGATTTTGTTATCATGTTACATAGATGTGCTTGAACTCAGTTGGTTTATTTACGCATATTGTGCGGACATAATGGCCAGGCTGTCATACAAAGACATTATGAACACATGAAAGAAGCAATGATATATCAATAACCAATTATGTTGTAGTCATGCGTTTTGTTTTTTATGCATTGTTTTATGCCTTTTTGCCAAAATTAAGTTTAATGTTTTGTTTTTCCTTAATATTTAATATATCTTAAATATTTTCCTCATATTTTGATTGTTTAAGCAAACTTGTCGGCCACTAAAATCCGACTGTGTGCAGAAAAACAGCAGTACTTCAGGTTTAAAGCAGAGTATACAGTATATATACAGTATATTTTATTGATACAAAAGTGACCCACGCTCATAAAAATAAAGGTTTCTAAAGGGGGTTTTGCAGTGATTCCATAGAAGAACCATTTTTGGTTCCGCAAAGAATCTTTCAGTCAACAGTTTTTATTAGCGTGAAGAACATTTTTAAAATCCAAAGAAACTTTTTCTGCTATTAAGAACTATTTGCAATGTAAGGTTCCATGGATCTTAAAGGTTCTTCATGGAACCATCAATGCCAATAAATAACCTTGATTTAGCTGTAATATGCCATCATCTCATTACATTGCATATAGGTGGCACCCAGTTATCATATCAGGTAACACTATTTCGATGGTCCACTTTAGACATTCTACTATAAGTAAGTTTGCAACTGCATGTCAACTATCTCTCATTATAGCATTAGTAGAGTGTTGTTAGACCTGGGTTAAGTGATCAGTTGGTTGATGCGTTCAAGGCTAGATTACTGTAATGCTCTACTGGGTGGTTGCCCTGCACGCTTAATAAACAAACTGCACTGGCTCCCTATTAAACATCACATAGGCCTACATTTTAAAATCTTGTTAATTACTTACAAAGCACTAAATGGTTTAGCTCCAGTACTTGTGCGAGCTCTTAACACATTATACTCCATCACGTCTGTTGCGATCTCAAAACTCGGATCAAAATCAACTGCGGGCGGTCGATCCTTTTCCTATTAAAGGTCCCGTTCTTCGTGATCCCATTGTTCAAACTTTAGTTAGTGTGTAATGTTGCTGTTAGAGCATAAATAATACCTGTAAAATTATAAAGCTCAAAGTTCAATGCCAAGCGAGATATTTTATTTAACAGAAGTTCCCTTTCAAAGCCTACAGCGAACGGCCGGCTTGGACTACATCCTGGTACTTCCTTCATTAATGACGTCAGTAGAACAGTAGAACAGACTAACCTCCGCCCACAAGAATACGCGAAAAAGAGGGCGTGGTCTTGTTGCTGTCCCACGTGGAGAAGAGAAAGTGTCGCGTGGAGAAAAGGAATTGTTGCGTTTGAGTGTGTTTGTCGCCATGTCGTCGAGACGCTGTTATTTTCATCCCAGAGTCAAATCACCTTTGTTTGGCTTTCCCAGGGACGCTGTAGAGATCATTAAGCGCATACATCTCCCGTTAAGAGGCGTGACCTTTCCGTGCAACGTGTGCTAAGCTGCTGTCGAATCACAACACAGGAACCGTGCCATGTTCGCTAAGCTGCGGTCAAATCACAACACAGGAACCGCTGGCACAATCAGAACTCGTTACGTATTTCTGAAGGAGGGACTTCATAGAACAAGGAACTCATCAGCCGTTTTTAGGACAGTGTAAACAGCGGTGTACAGATGAGTAAATTGTGTGAAAAATACTGTGTTTTTTTACACGCGAAACATGAACACATGTTATATTGCACACTGTAAACACAATCAAAGCTTCAAAAAAACACGAAGAACGGGACCTTTAAGCACCCAAACTCTGGAACAGTCTTCCTAGCATTGTTCGGGAAGCAGACACACTCTTTCAGTTTAAATCTAGACTAAAACGCATCTCTTTACTATGGCATACACATAGAACATAATCAATTTATATTATCCAAATCTGTTAAAGGATTGTTAGGCTGCATCAACTAGCTCAGCCGGAACTGGGAACACTTCCTATTACACCCGATGTACTCGTTTACATCATTTCACGAGTTCACACTTACATATATTTTATGGAGAGTACGTTTAAATGCGTATTTGGCGTGCTGTCCGGGGGGAGGGCTTCGAGCTGGGAATTTGGCCCGAACCCAGAGTACCCCCGTGTATGTAAGTGGTTTAGAACGAAAAAGTGTGGAGAAGGGGTGGTGGAGGGATGCCGATAAACTGTCAATGAACGGAGGTAAGACTGCAGCGTGTATATAGCCTAGAGGCTACCTACATTTACATTTATGCATTTGGCAGACGCTTTTATCCAAAGCGACTTACAGTGCCCGTATTACAGGGACAATCCCCCTGGAGCAACATGGAGTAAAGTGCCTTGCTCAAGGACACACTGGTGGTGACCACTGGGATCGAACCAGCAACCTTCTGCATATCAGTTCCATGGTTTAACCCACTGGACCACCATCTCACCTCTTATTGTTGATTAGCTGAGTGCTCTCGACTCGTGTCAGTTGTCTGAACGTGCTTCTCCCGAACCTTGTTAATAAAACATCATTAGAAGAATGGCTTCTACGGTAATGTTAGTCTCTCCGTTTATCCCGAGGTTACCGTAGTCAGCCGGATCTGAGCCGGATCCAGATCAGATGGTGGACCTGCGCCCAGACATGACCACAACGCATCCCTGAAGTGTCAGCAGAGATCCTGTCAACTAGACTCTCCCCTGTGAAGGCCTCGTCGACACGACATCCAGTGGCACTGATCCTCAACAAGCCCGTCTCCGGCGTGATGACCAGATGGAACTGGACAAATATTCGGAATGTTCCGATCCAATCTGATTTCTGACCTGAAATGTGGCCTGAATCATCATCACACACTGTTCGTCCATTGGCCAGAGGAGACTGAGCCTTGTTTCTCCCAAGGTTTTTTTTCTCCATTCTGTCACTGATGGAGTTTTGGTTCCTTGCCACCGTCGCCTTTGGCTTTTGTCTTGCTTATTTGGGGACACTAAATATTCAACTATATTACTGATCTTATGAGAATCGAACTGAGCTGGACGATGACATCACTGTTTTCTCCAGAGCGGCTGTACAGCTGAAAAATGTTTGTTATTGCATTATTAAGTTGCATCACTGTAAAGCTGCTTTGAAAAGAGAAAAGCGCCATATAAAAAAAGGTGGCTTGACTTGAGGTGTAAGAGTATGGGTTAGAATAAGTTGACATGCACGTGCAAAGTTACTCAGTAGAATGTGTAAGGTGGACTATCAAAATAAATGACCAAATATCACCTTAAAGGTGCAGTGTGTAAATTTTAGCAGCATCTCGCGGTGAGGTTTCGAATTGCAAATGCCCACCACTCACACCTCACTCTCGAAGCACATAGAGAAGCTACGGTGGCCGACACAGGACAAAGATGTCGACAGCAGAGAGTGACTAGCGCTTGTAGAGAAGTTTGTCCGTTTAGGGCTACTGTAGAAACATGGCGGCGCAAAATGGAGATTTCACTGTAAGGGGACCCGCGGTGTGTGTAGATAGAAATAGCTCATTCTAAGGTAATAAAAACATTAAGGTCTTTATACTTTACTGAAAACAGTTATGTTTATTATATTGCAATTCTGTCAACAGATCCTCAAAAATGCTACACACTGCACCTTTAAATAAATACGATTATTTTGCCGTTTAATTACATTTTGTAGAAGTCTGTTTAAACAATGAGTTACTGACATTTTGCAGAGGCTTTTATCCAAAGAGATTTACAGTGCATTCAGGATTTAGCTTTTCAATTCATGCATCTGACTACATAATGCAGAAGACCATAGCATGCTATTCCACATGCATCCACATAATTCTTTTTTTTTTTTTAATATTAAGGCACAGTTTCACAGACAGGGTTTAGATTAAGCCAGGATAAGAGCTTAGTTCAATTAGGATATTAGCTTAAACATGACGTAGAAAACAATATTACTGGTGTGCACCTTGAGACAAAACAATGGCACTGACATATTTTAAGAAGTTGTTTCAGCTGTAACATCAAACAGGCATTTTAATCTGGGACTAGTTTAAGCCTTGTTTTACAAACCAGGCATAAATGTATCTTTCAAATAAATGTAACCTTTAAGAAAAATTGTCATTTTTGTTGCCCTGAAAGTTCTAAAGGCTAATAAAGTTCAGATTACATTTGATCAGATCTCTTTGCTGGGAGGTTTTGCTTTAATGACTTTTTTCATGGCTTCATTATGTACTTGTTTTATTATCCCGTGGCAAAGGTTCCTCTGAAGCGAATGGAAAAACAACCTTCAAAAGACGCTCAAAGCAGAAATGACAGAAGCTTCAGAGGCTGATCTCGACTGGGAGGTCTTTAGGGTGCGCTGTAAACGTCTGGTAGGAAGCCCAACTTTCTTTCCATGACGGCAGAACTAGACATCAGAAGTGTTCAGAAGCAATACAGGAGTTAACTGAGTCAAGGACATGATGCTGAGATTATGACAAATGTCACAGGACAACAGTCCATTCTCTTCGCTCTTAAAGGGATAGCTCACGTCATTCCAAAGAAGACTTTCCTTCATCTTCAGAACACAAATGAAGAGCTTTTTGATGAAATCTGAGAGCTTTCTGTCCCTCTGTTGACAGCTACGCAACTACCACTGTGACGCTTCAAAAAGTTTATAAAGAGATCGTAAAACTAATCCATATCAATTGAGTAGTTCAGTCAAAATTTTATGACGAGATTTGATTGTTTTATATGATTAACATTTAATTTAGGCTTTTCACATTTTACACATTAATCAGCGAACATAAACAGAAGCTCAACCGAACCTGCATGAACAATGAACTTCACTTGTCAAGCTCTCTTGTGCTGCGTAACACGAGAATGAACCTCATTGGTTCTTGCTGAAGCTCAAACGTGCTGCGTAACACGAGAATGAACCTCATTGGTTCTTGCTGAAGCTCAAACGTGCTGCGTAACACGAGAATTAACCTCATTGGTTCTTGAGAAGCTCAAACGTGCTGCTTAACATGAGAATGAACCTCATTGGTTCTTGCTGAAGCTCAAACGTGCTGCTTAACATGAGAATGAACCTCATTGGTTCTTGCTGAAGCTCAAACGTGCTGCGTAACACGAGAATGAACCTCATTGGTTCTTGCTGAAGCTCAAACGTGCTGCGTAACACGAGAATTAACCTCATTGGTTCTTGAGAAGCTCAAACGTGCTGCTTAACATGAGAATGAACCTCATTGGTTCTTGCTGAAGCTCAAACGTGCTGCTTAACATGAGAATGAACCTCATTGGTTCTTGCTGAAGCTCAAACGTGCTGCGTAACACGAGAATTAACCTCATTGGTTCTTGCTGAAACTCAAACATTGCTGCGTAACACGAGAATGAACCTCATTGGTTCATGCACATCAAGCGAACATGCTTGAGGATCCGTTTACCACAACTGATGTGAGTTGATGAATGTTCACAGTGGTAGTTGTGTAGCTGTCAATGGAGGGACCGAAATCTGTCAGATTTCATCAAAAAAATCTTCATTTGTGTCCTGAAGATGAAGGTCTTATGGGTTTGGAACGACATGAGGGTTAGGAGGGTACAACGGGGCTAAAGGCACACCTTAAGAAAAATGTGCTTTCCACTACTCCTATAGTGTATGATACACAGAAAAATATGTTTTTTATTGAACATTTATGGAGCAACAGATTTTGTGTGAAAATAAATCATAAAAGTGGTTATTTTATTTAAAAATCTTAAAAATGTATGGGGTGTCGAGGGGGGTCTTATACCCCACACATGGGGCAAAAGGCACACAGTATTGATACAAATAATATTGCTAAAATATGTTTTTAATAATGTCCAAGTTAATACTTCACTTTAGCAAAGTTTGAACTATTTTCTGTTTATTTTGATGAATAAAATAATTATTTTTGATCAATAAATAAGCTGTCATTAAAATATGTAAATAGAGAAATATATCTGAAAACTATAGAAACAAAATCATTTAAAAAAGTAAAGATTCTGAAAGCATTGAAGGAGATCCCATAATAATTTAATATAGATTTACAGTAGTAACAATAAATTATATTTTATTATATGATATGATTAATATCACATTTTTAAATATGATGGTTTCATTATAAATATGGTGATTATCTCTAACCCCCAATTTCCACCGGCTGCGTTACGGCTGCGGAACGGCTCCGCTGCGTGACCGCTCCGTGTTCCGTCGTCCGTCAATACCCACCAGGGGCCTCATTTATAAACGTTGAGTACGCACAAAAGAAGGCGTACGCCGCTCTCTACGCAATAATTGGTATTTATAAAAAGCAAACTTGACGGGAAAATGTGCGGTCCTTCACGCAAGCTCTGACCCAGGCGTACGCACAAAAACGGGTGAAATGAGAAATGGCGACACCGTCGGCAGATGGAAGAAACACGTGAAAGTGTGTGAAACTGTAGACCGTTGTGCAAAAGAAATGGCAATACTGCCTCTCATAAATAACTTGAAGACTTCACAAAGCAAGTCTTACAATTAACAGCCTACACGAACACCCGTTTGATCGATCTGCAGTGCAAAACAAACAAAATCAACCGAAAATTACAACAGAAATGCAAATTAACACATATTTGCAAAAAGAAAAGTGAAATTTGTTCTGCAATAATATTGGCATATTATGCAATTCATCCTCATAAATAATATGGTAAACAGAACGAAATAGCTAATGTACGAAACTGATATTCTCGTCAATGTGTCCGTCTGGCGGAGCAGATATAGATGCAATTAGATAGACAGATAGATAGATAATTAGGGAGATACAGTATATATATTTAGATAGATAGATAGATAGATAGATAGATAGATAGATAGATAGATAGATAGATAGATAGATAGATAGATAGATAGATAGATAGATAGATAGATAGATAGATAGATGGATGGATTCTGATAAAATAACGTATGACGTATGTCTCAACCATTCAGAAAGCTGCAAGTTACATTACATTTGCACTGAACTATTTCCCATTTCCACGTAGATTATAACCGACATCTGTAGCTTGTCAGATGCAATTAAATGGACGAAAATAAAATGCCCTATCACAATGCGTAATGACGCACAATGGCTGATCTTGCGCTCTTAGAAGATGTGGCAAATGAAAGGATTCGGAGTGAACGCATCTTCACACAGCAAGAAGACTTGCTGGCAAACGAGGACACACTCTGGCGATGCAGCGCTAGATGCTTTTTTGCCTCAACTTTGATGTCCGACCATTTCTTTTTTATTTCTGCCATGGTCCGAGGTTGTGAGGCTACAGCATTTACGGCGTCTACAACCTTTTGCCATTCAAGTGCCATTTTGGCATTAGTAATGCCCACACTGTGCCCTCCAAAACAACATTTTTATCCTCTTTTCAACCTTACCAACGATAATTTCTACTTCACATTGAGTGAAGTTACGTTTTTTTGATTTCCTCTCTGTATTTGCCATGATTTCGCAATCGATGAATATTAACTTGTGGGTGTTTCACGGACTATTTATGGGCAACTATGGGCGTGACATGAAGCCGCAAAAGCTGCGCTACATTTAGAATTGATTGTGATTTATTAAGGGAAAACTGCGTAGGATGTGCGTGCGCACGGTTTTATAAATCCGAATATATCTGTGCGTACGCACGTCCTATGTTTCATCCGTACGCCACTTCTGACGCAAATCCTACGCAAAGTTTTATAAATGAGGCCCCAGGTCCGGATTTGTTGCGGAACGGCTGCGATCATGACTGACAGCTGACGTCACAAGGCCCCATGTAATCTCGCAAATTCTGGTGTGATCGCGCGATATGTAGTTTCTATAAACGGTTCTATAGTTTTCCACGCCGCATCCTTTTTAATGTTGTCCTTATAAAAAGGATGTGAGGGGTCATAGATGATGGGTTGATTCTGTACCTCAATAATCAGCATTTCTTCATCCATCGTGTCAACGGGGTTAAAACAAGCCTGTCTCCGCCCATTATGACGTTTTCAAGGTGTAGTGTAGGGAAATATGAGCGCGGTGTATTTTATTTGGAAAATTAAACGGCTCTTTTATTTTGTTTCTGGCTGTTCTGTTTTGTCACTCGACTTCCTGTCCTGCGTACTCTGCCCTGTAGTGCTGCGGAGCGCTCCGGCATCCGGCAAAAATAGAAGCTCTGCGTATCTGCTCCGGAGGGCTGCGGGTCGCCGGAGTTGGAACGCAGCTGTACCGCATTCAGTGGAAATACACTCATTGACTTTAATGGAAACCTATTGACTCCGCCGCCGTGCCGGAGCCGTAACGCAGCCGGTGGAAATTGGGGGTCAGGTGGACACCCAACTTAATGTATGATATTTACAATCTGAATCGAACCATGTCATGTCAACAAATGGAAAAGTCAGCCAGCTGTTTATCATCATATTAAATATGGTGCCTTTTACCCCAAATACCACACTTTTACATATTCTTCTGTTATTGAAAAACTGTTGCTTTAATTACATAGAACAAAACTGACAAACATTAACAAGACCTTTATTTAAAAATATATTCAATAATTTTAGCGATTGCTATTTGCTACTTAAATCAACAACATTTTTTAAAAACATAAAATATGAAATCAAATGAGTGAAGAATCAACTTTGCGCTGCTGCCCGTGATCGCGTCAAAAGATCAGACAAATTTCCACGAAAAGCGGATGTTTTGGAAATTGCTGAGGCAAGTTGTGCCATCTAGTGATTTAGAGGAAAATAAAATCAAAAGGAGCCTTTAGCCCCGTTTTACCCTAATTGACGACAGAATTGTATTTCTGGCTGAACTATCCCTTTAAGCCTTGTGCATTATATTCCATAAAATAGTTGAAGTAATTTTTCACTGATAATCTTCCCCTCCACTAAAGCTCTGAAATTTGATTCACATCAGATTTTAAAACAATGTAGCTAGGAAAATGCGATTGATTCTCTGTTCGCAAAGACCCGCCCCCTTTAGTTACTGTTGCTATGTCCGACAAGCAATAGCTCTCACCATGGGCGTCGGAACCATTGTATGTGGGTGGGACAAGACCCACCCACTTTTTACGATCAATGATATTGGACCCACTCACTTTTATCGTCTCTAACATTCAGCACGTGTCTGTTTACCTACCCCTAATCGATAAACACTTATTATTAAACACATGTTAGATGCTTTATTTCCACTTTTCTAATATTTTCTTCATTTTTATTGAAAATAAATGCCTTTCCGATCTGATATGTGATGGGAAAAGGGAGAAGATTGAGTTCGGCGACCCGCGGACTCAAACCGCGGGTCGATTTGTGTCAAAACTAGATGCTGTGTGTCCTACCCCTACACTACTGCCACTCTCAATGATATGGCGATTTCCTTATTTTTGTCTTTCCGAACTATACGCTTAGTAAGCAAAGCGGTATATTTGTACTTAATGTAATTGGCATCTACTCCATTAAAAAAATTCTGAGGACCCACCCACATTTTTTTGCTTGCGACGCCCATGGCTCTCACACATATACATACCGGTAATAGGCTACTTACGGCGGAGTCTCTAACGTCATCACCGGCGGCCATCTTGTCACAGACAGGGCTCTGTGGTACCTGAAGCCGGTTGCATAAACTGCTTAGACTAGTCTTAAAAGTTAGTCGTCTATTTTTTTCTTCAATACTGTTCTTAACTTTTTAAAGTCAGTTACATAAAAAGTTAGATTGATCTAATTTGAATCAGAAAAGTAAGAATAATAAGCAAATTACTAATTGCTAGTGTGTCAAATTAGTTCTTAAGACAGTCTAAACATAATGGCTAAGTTTATGCAAAGCGAGTGATCTGCACGAACACAAATACACTTATCTCAACGGATTTACAAATGTTTTGGTTTCTTACAAACGTTATTAACGTGACTATAATTATAGATGCTTGAACAAATGATGAATAATTTTTCATAAGTATGCAGCGTCATAACTACATCTCTGCCGTTTATAATAAACCAAACAGTTTGAAAATCTGTAGAAAATTGAGCCAGTTATGGTTATTTAAAAAGTGCAAGCACCATGAAAACACTGTTACGAGTGAGCGAGCTGCCTGTGACAAGATGGCCGCCAGGTGCGGACGTTGACCTCCATTGGCCAGCAGCGCGCACGAGACATCTAGCATGTTCTCACGTAGAGAAAATACATCGCAGAGCAAAGATGACACTGACAACACGCCGACAGACAGGACTGAGTACGTTACTTTTGATATGAAAACATTTGAAATTTTACTTTGAATACTTTGAAACTGTCATAAAAAAATAAACAATAGCGTTTTGTGGCTTTTATGTGTGGTGATCGCTGTAGCGCCTCAGTTAAAGCTGCTCATGAACCGATCATCTCTTCCGTGTAGTTCATAGATAAACATGAATGAACACTAAAATAAATGTTGTTTCAACCGCGGAAAGACGTCAGTAAACACAGTTTTTCCAAGTTCAAAGTCTCAGACAAAACGGCCGATTCGGCGATGTGATTGGTCAGATCGCCTGTCAATCAAACTTGCGGCGAAGGGTGAAATGAACAACACATTTGAATATGGAAAATGAGATTTGAGAGCTACAGCGAATGTGATGTAAAGACCACATACACATGGCTTGTTGTGGATTTCAAAACGGGTCATTTATCTAGGTCTCACCTAAAAGTGTCTTACAAGATGGTGTTCAGTTTCTGGACTACAAGGGATAATTACCTCAGCCACTGCTTGTTGGAGAATCTTCCAGAATCCAATGGCTCTGAATGAAGTTTCTGAAATAAATGCTGCAATAAATTTAGCATAAACTTCATAACTTGATCTGGATCTGAATCCAGCTAGTCCTGGGGTCAGTTGCATAAACTAAGCCGTTATGTTAAGACAGTGTCTTAAGATCTAGTATGAGCCACTCGCAGTTAGACAAGTGGCATTCAGTCTTACTTTTCGTATCAAATTAGGCCAGTCTATGTTTTTATGTAACTGATTAAAAAAAATTATGAACAGTCTTAGAGAAAAAAATGTATGTCTAACTTGTAAGACTAGTCTTAACGGTTTATGCAACCGGTCTTAGGGGGGTCTTGCAATTGTGCACTATGGTTTATACCAGAATGTAAATCAGATCGTTGTAGGAAACAGTACATGATATTTCCAAGTGGTAGAAACTCTTAACACAAACAAGCAGGACCGTTTGTGAATTCAAACCCACAATACCTCATTAAACCAGAGGAAATTGAGCTTCTATCAGTAAATAATGCACGCCGAACATGCATCTTACAGTAAAAGTGAAGCATTTACCAGAACCTAGATGTCACGATTAAGAGAGAAAATGAAATAACCTTTGTGCGGTTTCTTAAACGCTCAATCACTGTCTATAAACGTGCTTTGTTTAACTCTTAAAAACTAATTAAAAGCCGCACAAACAGCAGCACATCGCCCGAAACCTTCTGCAGTGCTTTAATGCTCGGAGTCTTGAAAGTTTCCCTGTGGTTTTGTGCGCATGTTGGATCTAAATAAAGTGACTTGTCAAGCGGCCACAGGAAGCTCGGAGCGTTTGAGAACCCAAAACAGACGTTCCAGTAAACAAATATTACTCCGCGGCGAAACCAACTCATCTGCACTAATAGAGGTAAGATGTGCCAGGAGGAAAGTTGTGATACTATATGGACACACATCTAAAAGTAACCATCGGATACTGTCAAATCAAATCCTCAAACTAAAAGAGCGGCACAAATATGGACATCCGACAGCAAACTTTCTTTGTTTCTCTGTCGATAAATGCATGAAGAGTTCACGGTACTTTTTATATAATAATAATAAAGCACTTCAGGTTGGTGGAGAGTTCCTGCCCCAAGTGGAGGAGTTTAAGTATCTAGGGGTCTTGTTCACGAGTGAGGGGAGGATGGAACGGGAGATTGACAGATGGATCGGTGCAGCTTCTGCAGTAATGCGGTCGATGTACCGGTCTGTCGTGGTGAAGAAAGAGCTAAGCCGTAAGGCGAAGCTCTCGATTTACCGGTCAATCTACGTTCCGAAAGGACAAGATCCCGGATACAGGCGGCCGAAATGAGCTTTCTCCGCAGGGTGGCTGGGCGCTCCCTTAGAGATAGGGTGAGAAGCTCAGTCACTCGGGAGGAACTCGGAGTAGAGCCGCTGCTCCTCCACATCGAGAGGGGACAGCTGAGGTGGTTCGGGCATCTGTTCCGGATGCCTCCTGAACGCCTTCCCGGGAAGGTGTTTCGGGCATGTCCAACCGGGAGGAGGCCCCGGGGAAGACCGAGGACACGCTGGAGGGACTATGTCTCCCGGCTGGCCTTGGAACGCCTCGGTGTCCCCCCGGAAGAGCTAGAGGAAGTGTCTAGGGAGAGGGAAGTCTGGGCATCTCTGCTTAGACTGCTGCCCCCGCGACCCGGCCCCGGATAAGCGGAAGAAGATGGATGGATGGATGAATAATAAAGCACAAAATTCAACCAGCAGTCAACACTGGCATTCACATTTATACAATAGAGAAATTAAAATCAGCCGACGATGCAAGTGACAAACACACAGCCAGAGGCTCTTGAACTTGATAAACATTGAGCGGTTTATAAAATCGTGAACAGGAGTTTATTTGCGCAGTGCAGAAACTGAACACCTTCTATTGTACAGTATTCGTTTGCGTGACCAAAACACACTCAACTATTCCCCCAAAAAAACCTTACAAAATATTGGGCCAACATACTAGCTATATTCCTAAACATTTAAATTAGTCTTCATATAAAATCATTAAATAATTAGATCAAAGAGTACTATGAAATAGGCAAATTAAATCCTCATTTTAATGTGGAAAAAATAGACAACGCTGCATGCATTCATATTTACTGTTAAATAAATGACTGAACCGACTGAAGAATCAGCATGTAACTCTTCAGATATGATGTTGTTAAACGAAAAACGTTGGTTCCGATTTTATTTAGATTTTTAGACGTTTTCAACCCAAAAAGCAGGCTCGAGCGATGCCTGAAACATCGGAAGCTAGCGACTTCAACAGACATGAAACAATAAAAAGAGAAGGTCAGATTCGTGGTTCATTTCAGATTTGAAATCATACACAATAAAAGTCACAATAGTGGTTAGGACATGTAACAATATAGCTGCTTAAACATCATTACCCACGACGTGAGAGATCTAAAACCTATCTGAGTGTTTGATTAAAGTCTCACAGTGAAGGGTCCATCTGAATGGACTCGTGGTGTTTCCAAGCTGAACGAGGTTTCAGGAATAATAACACTGTACTTTCACCAATAATCGTCAGCATATCAAACAAAGCAGCGGTGGCACGGCGAGCGATGTCGACACTGTGCGAGCTGCTGAATGGCTTACTAAAACTGAAAATGTGCTCTGGATAATCAGGCGAATCTCACGAGTCTTTAGGTCACCATGAAAAGCAAAAGAAAGAAATGAGAAATTGTATTTTGCATAAAGCAGCACTTTTTTTTAGCATTGTGACAATAATTTTCATTAGAATAAAGCACTTTCCTCCAAATTAAATCCTACTAGAATTCATTTAAAAAATCATTAATGTGATATAAAGCGATATATATATATATAATTTAAATTAAAAAGTAAAATTGTACAATTTAATTAACTATTTAAAACGATTTCTCAGTCATGAAATTTGTGTGGAAAATAATGAAAGTGTCACATTTCACTAAATCTTTATGGTGTAGCAACTCGCGATGTAAATAACTGCGCGTAATTACATTATTATTGTAATAAAATGTACAATTTTCTCAAAAATGTAATAAAATCTTGAGCTCATAATGTATAATAACTATTTTTACTTATGGGAAATGTATTACATTATAAACTCACCAAAAACATGTCATATTTTTATTATTTTAATCACTTTTAAAACATAATCTTACCTGCCAAATGCAACAGATTTAAATATTCATGCTAGTATTATTATTATTAAACAAAGCATTGGTAATAAAATCAGTGCTAAAGTTCTGATTTTATTTATCTGGATTTAGATAAAAAAAAAATGCACTGTAAAGGAATAATTTATTTGTTTAATGAATATTTAAATCTGTTGCATTTTGCAGTAAGATTTGTATGTTTTAAAAGCGATTACAATTATGAAAATATGACATGTTTTTGGTGAGTTTGTAATGTAATAAATGTATCATAACGTAAAAATTGTTATTACATTATAAGCTCAAGATTATATTACATTTTGAGATCATTATAAACACTTTATTCCAATAATAATGCAATCCTTATTACAATATGTGCATTATGAGGTCCTAAAAATAGGTTTTATTTCTTTTATGCAAAATCTTATTTCAATTTTTTTTCTTTTGGGGTGAAATACAGCCGCAGGAATATTCACGTGCTTATTAAATTAAAAAACAAAAGCCACAAAAAATGTTCACCATGAACTTCAGAAGCCACAAATGGACTGGCAGAAACAATATCCCAGTGCTTGAGCACCGTCGAACACCATGAGTCAAATCTCAGTAAAGGTCGATCAGTGGTGACCGGAGGAGAAGGACGTCACAAAGACAAAAACGGGAAAACGAGTAACACTCAATTGGAAACCGACACATTCCTGATTCATCATCACCTGTCTATGTACAAGGGCTTGCTCGGAGCTGGAGTGTTCCTATTCCCTAAATCTCTTTTTCCAGACAAACTCGAACATTATTGAAATCCTGTAACAGTGCAGTGATCTGGGCTCCGCTTCCAAACGGATCAAAAAACAAACATGTCATGCAGGTGCTGCGATCTAAATGAACAAAGAGGCAAAATACAAAAAAAACGAAATACTCTTCCAAATCCATGCCGCATGAACGCAGACTCTGGGGCTCAAATGTGAATTCTCAAGGGTACGTCCAAGTCCGACCCTTCATAAAGTCACCGCAGTAACAGCATCTCAGTCCAGCAGCCAGAATAAGTCAGAACACGAGGCCATTCCCACCCGCTCCATTCGGCCCTTTTACAACACCGTAGTGGTTTTGATCTGATCGCTGTAGTGAAGGAGCATCCAAAGCTCTATGAAAAAGCAGCATCAACTTAAGAGACTGAACTTGACCACATGAAATGATATTTGTTTTTTTTTACATGGAAAAAAAGTGAGTTTTTTTCCCTCCGTCAAACTTGTTGCGATTTGTTCGGTGGGTTTCTGTTTTAATCTCAGAGAGGTGGGCGAGTCTCTGCTCGGATCAGGTCTTCAGAAGTCCTCTCCATCTTTCCTCCAGCGTGTGAGCTTTAGGCCTCAGAGCCCAGAGAAGTTCTGGTGGGACTGGGCGGCAGACGGGCCGCGGCGCTGTGCTCCGTCCGGAAACTATATTCATACTGACACAAATACATACAGACAGAAAGAGTTAAAGACGCCGTCTGAGAGTGTGATTCATAGCAAACGCTGACCTCTGGTGGCTCAATCACAAACAGCTACACATACTAATACTGCAGCACACAATTCAACAAAACAAATATGCGAGGCATATTGCAGTATTAGTGTTTGTCCTTCAGAAATCATTCTAATATGCTGATTTGCTGCTAAAGAAACATTATCAATGTTGAAAACGAATAGAAACCACCTTCTTTAAAGGATTAGTTCACTTCAAAATGATCATTTCCTGATATTTTACTCACTCCCATCTCATCCAAGATGTTCATGTCTTTCTTTCTTCAGTCGAAAAGAAAAGTTTTTTGAGGAGAACATTCCAGGATTTTTCTCCATGTAATGGACTTCAATGGCAACCAACGGCTGAAGGTCCAAATCAATGCAGTTTCAAAGGAATAGGGTCTTATTTAGACAAACCATGCCATTTTCAAGAAAAATTAAACATTGATATACTTTTTAACCTCAATAGACCTTTCTCACAACTTCCGTATTTGCGACCGGAAATACGCAATCGTTGTGGTAATCTTCTTCCTCCCCGGGCAGGGATAAACAAATGGCGCAAGCAACGAGCAAGTGTGATTGTAGCTTACCGGGCTGTTCTTGTTATTCCCAAAAGCAGCTATATCTGTCGTTTCATTCCTTCCCTGTTGATGGTGGAGTTTGACGGAAATGGATTCAGGCTATCCTGCGGGATGAAGGACCAAACTTCCCTGCTCATGTCCTAACTTACAAGCCTTTCAACGCAAAGCGGCATATGACGCACCTCTGTGGGGAAATATAAAACGATTTTTTTTTTTTTTTACTAATATTTATATTTATATATGTATATAACCATTATTAACTGAAATCTATTTAAATGTTTCTCAGGCTGTTCACTGACTTCTAAAATAAACACGCATGCTTAAATGGATGTTGCCTCGTGAGTCGTGTATATATTTTTTTTATAGGGCTGTCAAAAGATTAATCACGATTAATCACATCCAAAATAAAAGTTTGTGTTTACATAATATATTTGTGTGTACTCTGTATAATTATTATGTTTATATAAATATTCATGTATATATTTAAGAAATATTTGCATGTATATACTGTATACATTTATATAATTTATATTATAAATATAAATATTTTATATATAAATATAATACATTTTTCTTAAATATATACATGCTTGTGTGTGTTTTTATATATAAATAATAATTATACACAGCTCACACACATATATTATGTGAACACAAACTTTTATTTTGGATGTGATTAATCTTTTGACAGCCCTAATTTTTTATTTAAAAAATGTATGAGATTTTATTTAATATATCTAAAATTCACTTTTGCAAAATGCCTCCATACATATTGTGAATTTATTTTGTTTTAAAACATAACGTGATGTTAATCAACATTTTGTATTATATTGTAAACATATAGTATTATAGTCTTTTAAAATAAAAACATATATAATTTTATTGAAAGTATTATGTTGTATGTTAAAAGATAGAATTGTGCACTGCATGATGTTTAAACTATTTTGAACTGTAGCCAATGTCCGCACAAACAAGATATGATCGTGGTCAAGGAAGACGTCATGTAACGCTGGTTCTTTATAGCTACGTAATATGAGACTTATGTAAATAGGACTAATTGTTCATTTCCATCAAATGTAATTATTTGGCAAATCCATTTGCGAAGTTGTGTAGACTTGCTGATCCATTTTCTCTTGGCCGGGTATGCTTTTCTGATGTGTTGGCGCTTGACAGGAACTCCGGTTCCGCAACGATGACATATTTCCGGTTTTTGTGAGAAAGGTCTATTGCTCATCTTGCGCTGCTCTGCGACTCACCACGGATTGCGTAATCACGTCGGAAAGGTCACGGTAGACGCAGGCGGAAGTACTGCCCCAAGTGAACGTGCGAAGACTAATACAAACACCCTTTACAAAACAAACTTCATCTCCAACTTCAAAATCGCCCGACATCGTTGTTTAACCTTTTTTTGCTAAAGGATGTTTGTATTAGTCTTCGTACGAGAGCTTTCTAAACACAGGGGCGGTACTTCCAGTCCTGGAGGGCCACTGTCCTGTAGAGTTTAGCTCCAACCCTAATCAAACACACCTGAACCTGCTAATGAATGTCTTCAGGATTACTAGAAGGCTACAGGCAGGTGAGTTTGATCAGGGTTGGAGCTAAACTCTACAGGACAGTGGCCCTCCAGGACTGGAAGTGCCCACCCCATGTCAAGCATGACCTTTCTGACGCGATTACGCAATCGGTGGTGTGTCGCAGCGCAAGATGAGCAATTAAGGTTAAAAAGTATATCAATAAAACATTTGTTTTTTAGAAAATGGCATGGTTTGTCTAAATAAGACCCTATTCCTTTGAAACTGCATTGATTTGGACCTTCAACCGTTGGTTGCCATTGAAGTCCATTATATGGAGAAAAATCCTGGAATGTTTTCCTCGGAAAAAATAAATTATTTTCCACTGAAGAAAGACAGACATGAACATCTTGGATGAGATGGGGGTGAGTAAATGATCAGGAAATGTTAATTTTGAAGTGAACTAATCCTTTAACGTTATAAATGTGTTTACTGTCACTTTTGATCAACTTATTGCATCCTTGACGAATGAGGAACGTGACTTTTTCAGAATATATATTTACTAACTGATCAGTCAAATCCTCCATAATACCTCTTCTAACACTCACTGTAATCAATAACCTTTAATCATTGTAATGCACATTTGTCCTGTTTAAAAATATATTGCTTTTATAAAACAGCGTTGACAGCAATAAGATAAAACACACCAATACTCAATAAACAATCAAACTTATTATTGATAATAACAACAATAAACAATTCTTCCAACAAAAACTATTGTGCATTAAGGCATTTTCACACCAAGAGCGAAAACTATAATGATAACGATATATATATATATATTAAAAATTATTATTACTTTAGTTTAAATGTAAATTGATTGTGAAAAACAGGCAAATTAATATTGATTCAATTAATGTGCATGTAAAATATATAAATGTTGTTTGCATTTTAATGTGAACAAAAAGGCACACAAATTTGTCATGGTTGAAACCAGTGTTAATTTCGTTGATGAATAATTTTCGTCAACAACCTTTTTTCACTGACGAAAACGAGACGATAACTAAATAAAAACTAGTGTTAGATGACAAAAACTATAACGAAAATCAACTGTCATTTTTGTCAACAAATAAAAACGAGACGAAAATGTTAGGGAGGGCCGATTAGGGAAGAGATCCAGTCAGAACTGATGTCCTGTGTAACAGATGCGCACATTTGATCTGAACTGAACTAACCGCTGGAGAACACGATCCATCCCCAATCCAGCGCTCCAGAGCGGCTCACAATCAATGAATAACACACATTTATGCCAGGCAATTGTTTATGAACTAATGCTGATGAATAATGACAATGTTTACTTTACGATGTTTATAAAGTAATGTGTTTTAGACGGTTGTAAAAATGCATATTTTATCTCCTCATCTGAACTTGAATGAGCTCCTGCAGCTGCAATAGTAAGGCGAGATTTCAAAATAAGAGTCCCGGTGTATTTCCAGCTGGTTTATAATTAAAAGTCACGCATTATATATTCATTTTTGCTTACACAATAAACTGTATTTAATTTCATTCCCATTTAATTCATAGTCAGGAGGAAAGACCAGTATTTGACACATATTCAATAAAGTATCAGGGTTATAATAGTTCACTAAAACCATTTAAAAAATCTTCATTACTTGAAATTAAATAAATGTTAACTGAAATTAAAAAAATAAATAAACAAACTTATTTGAAGCTTTAGCTTAACATGATATACTAACTAAAACAGAAATACAAAGTTATAAAAATTATATAGATGTTTTTAAAAACAAACAAAAAAGTGAATTGAGCTCTTTCGTGTATTTTTAATGTCAAAAACAAAATGATGTCAAAATGTCAGTTCAAGTGACAGTCGGTTATGTAATGCTTAAATGCTTAATGTATTACAATTGAACTAAACTCATTAGATTTTAGGAGACTAAATCTACTGTAGATTTAGTCGACTAAAATCTTATGATATTTAGTCGACAAAAACTAAAAACAATTCAGGTGACTAAAATATGACTAAAACTAAATGGCATTTTAGTCAAAAGACTATGACTAAAACTAAATCAAAATTTGCTGTCAAAATGAACACTGGTTGAAACTCAACAGCTCACCTCTTTCTCAATCTCTGCAAGTGATTTGATTCTGATGCCCATTAGATCCACCTGCTGCAACTGAAATACAGAGACACGGTCAGACCAACTACAACATCCAGATAAGGGCTTGTGCTAGTTAAAAGCACCTATAATACATTATTCTCTATTTATCCTTTGAAAGTTTGAAAGTATTTTGTTTAGTCACATCTATATCTTTGCAAGAGTTAATTTGAAGCATGAAAACAGACTCACGTCACTGGAGGCACATGCAAACTTCTCCGAGATCATGAAAGGCACTCCATCCATAGCTGAGAAGACAAAAAGTCAGAGTTAACTAGAGTTCACTACAATTTGTCCAGCACAAATAGTTGATCTACAAAATAAAATTTGAATGGCTATGATAAAAATAATGTATTTAACTTACACTGTAAGTATTTTTACTTACAATGTAAGTTAAATACATTATTTTGATACCTGGAATCGTATATAATATAATACAATTATAACAGAATAAGCCCACGATTTACTCTAACTGCAGTGACAATTCATATATTAATATTTATATAATTTAATATAGAGCTGTACGATTATTCATTTTACTCCTGACTGACAATGTATCAGTCTCATTAATTCTGTGTTACAATAATTCAAATGATCACAGAAGTAAGTTTATATTTCGCATATAAACATTGATGTCTACGGCAGTGATCAAAATAGAGCAAATCATGCACCTTTTGAAAGTAACTTGACGGTTCAAATAAAGATTGTATCAACATCATTACACCAGTAGATGGCGACAAGTGATCATGTATTTGTCATTGAATCATTGATTCAAGAGATTTGTTCAAAGACGCTGATTCATCCAGCAATGAAACAAGTGAAGTCTTTATGAGTGAGTCATTGAATCATTCATTCAAGAGATTTGTTCAAAGACGCTGATTCATCCAGCAATGAAACAAGTGAAGTCTTTATGAGTGAGTCATTGAATCATTCATTCAAGAGATTTGTTCAAAGACGCTGATTCATCCAGCAATGAAACAAGTGAAGTCTTTATGAGTGAGTCATTTAATTATTCATTCAAGAGATTTGTTCAAAGACGCTGATTCATCCAGCAATGAAACAAGTGAAGTCTTTATGAGTGAGTCATTGAATCATTCATTCAAGAGATTTGTTCAAACACGCTGATTCATCCAGCAATGAAACAAGTGAAGTCTTTATGAGTGAGTCATTGAATCATTCATTCAAGAGATTTGTTCAAAGACGCTGATTCATCCAGCAATGAAACAAGTGAAGTCTTTATGAGTGAGTCATTGAATCATTGATTCAAGAGATTTGTTCAAAGACGCTGATTCATCCAGCAATGAAACAAGTGAAGTCTTTATGAGTGAGTCATTGAATCATTCATTCAAGAGATTTGTTCAAAGACGCTGATTCATCCAGCAATGAAACAAGTGAAGTCTTTATGAGTGAGTCATTGAATCATTCATTCAAGAGATTTGTTCAAAGACGCTGATTCATCCAGCAATGAAACAAGTTAAGTCTTTATGAGTGAGTCATTGAATCATTCATTCAAGAGATTTGTTCAAAGACGCTGATTCATCAAGCAATGAAACAAGTGAAGTCTATATGAGTGAGTCATTGAATCATTCATTCAAGAGATTTGTTCAAACACGCTGATTCATCCAGCAATGAAACAAGTGAAGTCTTTATGAGTGAGTCATTGAATCATTCATTCAAGAGATTTGTTCAAAGACGCTGATTCATCAAGCAATGAAACAAGTGAAGTCTTTATGAGTGAGTCATTGAATCATTCATTCAAGAGATTTGTTCAAAGACGCTGATTCATCCAGCAATGAAACAAGTTAAGTCTTTATGAGTGAGTCATTGAATCATTCATTCAAGAGATTTGTTCAAAGACGCTGATTCATCAAGCAATGAAACAAGTGAAGTCTATATGAGTGAGTCATTGAATCATTCATTCAAGAGATTTGTTCAAACACGCTGATTCATCCAGCAATGAAACAAGTGAAGTCTTTATGAGTGAGTCATTGAATCATTCATTCAAGAGATTTGTTCAAAGACGCTGATTCATCAAGCAATGAAACAAGTGAAGTCTTTATGAGTGAGTCATTGAATCATTCATTCAAGAGATTTGTTCAAAGACGCTGATTCATCCAGCAATGAAACAAGTGAAGTCTTTATGAGTGAGTCATTGAATCATTCATTCAAGAGATTTGTTCAAAGACGCTGATTCATCCAGCAATGAAACAAGTGAAGTCTTTATGAGTGAGTCATTGAATCATTCATTCAAGAGATTTGTTCAAACACGCTGATTCATCCAGCAATGAAACAAGTGAAGTCTTTATGAGTGAGTCATTGAATCATTCATTCAAGAGATTTGTTCAAAGACGCTGATTCATCCAGCAATGAAACAAGTTAAGTCTTTATGAGTGAGTCATTGAATCATTCATTCAAGAGATTTGTTCAAAGACGCTGATTCATCCAGCAATGAAACAAGTGAAGTCTTTATGAGTGAGTCATTGAATCATTCATTCAAGAGATTTGTTCAAACACGCTGATTCATCCAGCAATGAAACAAGTGAAGTCTTTATGAGTGAGTCATTGAATCATTCATTCAAGAGATTTGTTCAAACACAGTGATTCATCCAGCAATGAAACAAGTGAAGTCTTTATGAGTGAGTCATTGAATCATTCATTCAAGAGATTTGTTCAAAGATGCTGATTCATCAAGCAATGAAACAAGTGAAGTCTTTATGAGTGAGTCATTGAATCATTCATTCAAGAGATTTGTTCAAACACGCTGATTCATCCAGCAATGAAACAAGTGAAGTCTTTATGAGTGAGTCATTGAATCATTCATTCAAGAGATTTGTTCAAAGACGCTGATTCATCCAGTAATGAAACAAGTGAAGTCTTTATGAGCGAGTCATTTTTTCCAGAATCGGTCAGATACTGTAATATAATTTAATATAATTAATATAATATAATATAATAATATAATATATAATACAATACAATACAATATAATGTAATATAATATAATATATAATATAATATATAATATAAAGTCTGATTAAACCCAGAAACTTCAATTTCGTATGAAGACCTTTCGCTATCTTTAAGTACTTTACAACAGTGATATTTTATATTCTTTGGCAAAATGTGATTGAAATTTAAACTGCACAGTTATTGCAGATTTCTCAAATAATTGTGATTGATTGAATAACCACGATTAGATGACATGCCTAATGAAAAGGCAACAAAAGGACTACAAATTACTTAATTATTTGGAAGTCGTTACGGATAAAAAAAGCTGCTAAATGATAAATGCAAATAAAACCATAACATGAAACCATCTCTCTGTAAATCATTAGGGAGACATCATTTGTCAGTAAGAAGTGAGAGCTCAGAACAGAGATATTCTGACTCATCACTGAACACCATCTGGAACAGTTGGTGATTCCACCTTCAGAAGGGTTTATTACTACATCCCTAATGACAGCAGTCAAGAATCCACACGGACACAAAGTGCTGATGGGATTTCAGACAGAGGATTACTACATGCAATTTTTCACTGACCTTCAAATGTGATCTACTGATGCACAATAGATCTGATATATAATACACTACCGTTCAGAAGACTGGTAAGAAGAAACATACATAGTCCATATACACCGATCAGGCATAACATTATGACAGGCGAAGTGAATAACACTGATTATCTTGGCCGCTGATTATCTCTTCATCACGGCTCCAGTTAGTGGGTGGGATATATTAGGCAGCAAGTGAACATTTTGTCCTCAAAGTTGATGTGTTAGAAGCAGGAAAAATGGGCAAGCGTAAGGATTTGAGCGAGTTTGGCAAGGGCCAGATTGTGATGGCTAGACGACTGGGTCAGAGCATCTCCAAAACTGCAGCTCTTGTGGGGTGTTCCCGGTCTGCAGTGGTCAGTCTCTATCAAAAGTGCTCCAAGGAAGGAACAGTGGAGAACCGGCGACAGGGTCATGGGCGGCCAAGGCTCATTGATGCACGTGGGGAGCGAAGGCTGGCCCGTGTGGTCAGAATACACAGTGCATCTCAGTTTGTTGCGTATGGGGCGGCATAGCCGCAGACCAGTCAGGGTGTCCATTCTGACCCCTGTCCACCGCCAAAAGCGGCAACAGTGGCACATGAGCATCAGAACTGGACCACAGAGCAATGGAAGACGTTTTCTTTTACATCACGTGGATGGCTGGGTGTGTCTGTCTCACTTACCTAGGAAACACATGGCACCAGGATGCACTATGGGAAGAAGGCAAGCCAGCGGAGGCAGTGATGCTTTGGGCAATGTTCTGCTGGGAAACCTTGGGTCCTGCCATCCATGTGGATGTTACTTTGACACGTACCACCTACCTAAGCATTGTTGCAGACCATGTACAGCCTTTCATGGAAACAGTATTCCCTGGTGGCTGTGGCTCTTTCAGCAGATAATGCGCCCTGACACAAAGCAAAAATGGTTCAGGAATGGTTTGAGGAGCACGAGTTTGAGGTGTTGACTTGGCCTCCAAATTCCTGGGATGTGCTGAACAAACAAGTCCGATCCATGGAGGCCCCACCTCGCAACTTACAGGACTAAAAGGATCTGCTGCTAACATATTGATGCCAGATACCATAGCACACCTTCAGGGGTCTAGAGGAGTCCATGCCTTGAAGGGTCAGGGCTTATTTTGGCAGCAAAAGGGGGACCAACACAATATTAGGACATAATGTTATGCCTGATCAGTGTATATCATATAGCCAATACTTTTTTAGTTGATTTTTTTCTAAATCAAACTGATTTAGAAAGAGTGAACTTACAGAGTAAACTCAATTACTGATTATTTCTATTACTTTATAATGAATTAATGATTAATTTAATTTGTAAAAGCATTTTCTAGACTGGAGCTCTATTGGTGGTCTTATGTTACAGTCCTCTTTTCTTGTTTAGCGCTGATGGGATATTAAGATGTTGTGAAGTTGTTCAGTTTGTGTCAGGTGTGTTTTGTGCGGTTCTGGTACCAGAGATGGCATAGAGGTTGGAGTTCTGGTGTTCAAAGTCTGGTCTGGTTGTGCTTTTCCTGAAACATGCCGGCAGGGTCATGGATATGTGCCTATGAAGAAACAGAAACAGAAAACTTAATCACATAATCAAATATAAATTCAACATATCTCCCTTCAACCTCAATATTATCAGAGTTGTTTGTGTCTCATCAGCTCTAAAAAAAAAAATGTAAATGTCACTGCCAATCTTTCATCTGACTGACAACCTTAATGAACACTGAGTGGACTGAAGGTTGCATCCATAACACAGTCATGCAAACTGTGATAATTGTGTCTCAGATCACATGAGATCTACATCCTAATAAAACAAACTCATGGTCTGATGATGCTAGAATCTTTCAGTGCATTTTGTCTACATTTTTCCCCTTGTTTTTTAATGATATTTTCAGCAGTTGTGCTTAGGTTTGATATTTTTAGTGTCGATTCTTTAAAGGTGCACTATGTAACTAGCCTACAAATCTAGACACACCCTAGCGGCAGCAAATCTAATTTGCGGCCAGGGTAGTCGACGGCCGTTAACGCAACTCTCCGTTGGCGTGCGAGCTGGAAAAACCAAACTCTGGTCAGGCCAATCACATCGTGTATAGCGTCGGTGGGCGGGCTTAACATAATGATGGCAGAGTTGCGTCAAAGTTCAGAAACAAAGAAGCTGGCGAACAGCGGTCTTTCGAATCGACTTTGGCCGCGACTCTGGAAGACTTGGAGTTCAGCTTTTCTTCGAGAAAAGAACAAAGAACAGCACTGAAGTCTTTCTTAAGAAAGGAAGATGTGTTCAGAGTTTTGCCGACCGAATACGGCGGAAGTTTAATCATCAACTAGCTCCTCTTCACCTTCTTCGTTGCTCTGGTTGGTTGTAGCGCTATCCTATTGCGTGCAGAGGGAATTTGAAAGACAGCCGTTTATCCCACCCCTCGGATTGAGCCTTGCCAATGGTGAGTTCCCAGACCCAAAATCTTGATGTGGGTCTGGCTTGTCAGGCTAATATAGCATATATTTTTATTACTTTATTACCTTTTATTACTGAAATGCTCATCCCAGTGAGCGGGAGCTGTTAAAGGTGCACTATGTAACATTTTTTCAGTGAAATATCCCAAAACCACTAGGCCAGTGTTATATATTTTGTTCAGTTGAGTACTTACTATATCCCAAATGTTTCCAAATATTTGTAAATCATGAGGAAATTGCTATTTTAACCGAGGAACCGGGACGTGTGAGGGAGTCGCCTGTTGATCACATCATATCTGCGTTACCCTCGGTTTCCACTTTTATTTTGCAGAAACGCTTTACTCTCACTGCAGTGTGAACAAGTGTCATAGCAGCCGCCGAGAGAACGCACAGAGTAATGTCATCACATCCTTAACACACTCAGATGTGTCTAATATGATAATCAGAGCTGCGTTACCTCATACTCATGACCGGAAAAGCGGAAGTGGCGCCGGCGACTGTGCCATAATAAAAGTTGCCATAATAAAAATCGTAATAATTGATTATTAACAATCGCTCCAGTGGCCTTGCTCAGCTCCACCACACTCGGTCCTGCTTCTGTTTCATACTACTAACGTTAATAATCACATCCATGAACATGATTTCTGCTCGAGTCCTATCCCGATTCTTTCCCACCGGCTGTGAGGTGAAGACCACATGTCCTAAGATTCTGCGCTCAAACTTGGCGACATCAAACTACGACTTTGTTTTGAACAGGCGACCTCTAGTGAACGGAAAAGTTACATAGTGCAGCTTTAAATAGCTTTAGCTGTTAGAAAATCCTCTCAGAGAAATGTCATTGGTCATTGGTCATGGGTGTTTATAAAGGTGTTTTCAGACCTGTAGATCATTTGCTTTGTTCCAAAACAGGGGCTTAATTTCTTACAATGTTGCATTTTCTTCTTGGATTGGTTCGCTTACACAAGGCAATATTTCAAAGCGCACCAAAATGGAAGTCATATGTAATTAAAATTGTCTTATTGGTCACTGTTCACCGGTTTATGTTCCTCTGCATCATTCTTCAAGATTGATTGACATTTTCATTTTCCCAGAAATAGCTTAACTAAAAAAAATCTAACATAATTACAAGGCAAGTGAACAGTCAGTACAAAAACGATAAAATACACTAATTACAAGCATAGATAAGTACAATATAAAGTTACAAATAAAGTAAGGTCTAATTGTAGCATTGTTACAGAAATGTAACAATTAGGCCTAAAATGTAAAATAGCACTACAGGTGTTCACTGTAAAAATTAAATATATATTAAATAAAAAAATTAAATATATATATTAGGGGTTGCACAGTTCACAAAACCCACGGTTCGGTTCGTATCACGGTTTTAGGGTCACGGTTTTCGGTTCTGTACGGTTCTTGTTGTTGTTTTTTTATCGTTAACACTCAAGAAATTTACTTCAGCATATGATATATAGCTTAATCATGCACAATTAGGATACAGTATTAAAAAATTGTTATATCATGTAGAAGTTGTTTCTCAACTGGCTGTCTACCGAGTCAGCGACACGTTGGCGTAACATTTTTTCATGTTAATCATATCAATTTTGATCAGAACAATGCACTGTGGCTTTAATGCAGCTGACCTGATTAACACATTTCACCATGAAGTGTTCCGTGTGTTTCACAATTACCATATGACATCCAGCGCTGTGAAAAAATAAAATAAAATACACGAAAACACAACACTGCCAGAAGTTTTTGCCCAAACTTCAAAGGCATGTTTAAATTATTAAAACTAGAAGCATCTTAACTTTTAAATGTTACATTTATCATGTGAACTACTTATATACAGCATGTTATATGCATGTGTGTATGAGACAGAGGGGAACACGGTCGCATCTGCAGCAGATATATGCTGCCCATCATAAATCAAAGCATGAGACAGACAGGGGTCGGAGGAGAAGACCGGAAAATGTGACAGAATGGACAATATTTGTCTGTATTTGCAATACACAAGCCGCGATCAGCTGCACGAGACAAACACTGCCAGTGTGTGAATGTACGCGCGCATACGCACTGCATCTGCCCTGCTATACGTCGCTGGCGCATCCTCCAACTCCGGGCAGCCTTCCTTATCTCTCCCACTTGCATTTCTACACGTGACGTGACCTGCAGCACTCCACTTTTACTTTATTTTACTGTATGTCCACACACACCTCTTATTTCACGCGAAAAGGACACCCACTGTCTGAGGTAACATACGGGCACGAGGATACATTGCGCATGCGTCGAACTGAGACAAGCGAACGGTTAGGTTTTTTTTCCATGTACTGTGCCACCCCTAATATATATATATATATATATATATATGTATGAGACAGAAATGTAAAATAGATCAAATGATCAAATGACAATATATATATTGTCATTTGATCATCATTAATGACACAGATAGCAGCAAGTATTTATAGGCTACTGTCACAAGACAGAATGCATGGATCGCGATTTCTTTCTCAGCAGTTTCCGTTCAAGATATAACTGACTTTCTTAACAACAATACTTGCGAAAGACGGGTATTTTGACATCATTTTATGTGTAGGTGTCCGTTCAAGCACAAGAAAGAGGAATTCAATTTGGTGTTCGCAAAAATGATGCATTAGAAATAGGGATCTAACAACTCAGTCGGTTGAAAATCGGTACAAATGTGTGACGATTCAAGTCCGCTGAGATGTTAAACGTTACACGTTTTAAACAGCCTCACTTTACAGGCACGACAGCAACGAGCAAGTTGTAGCTACCGGTGGCGTTACGGACTGTGCGTCAAACAGAAGCATGGCGACGGCAAGCGTGTAGTTTACGTTGACTCATTCGAATCGGAGGTGTGGTGACATTTTGACTTTTTGAAGACTAATAATCGCCAGTGAGAGGCTCTGGTCACCTCCGTCTGCATGTAAAAGATAATAGGCCAAACCACACGGGCTGACGGATTCGCAGCCCCACCCGTGGCGTCGAGGGCGCTTGCCATGGAGAGCACAAGATGTTTTCACAGCGAAAGATACAAGGCTGTTTTCTGCCGTAGTAAATGAGTTCCAGGTCCTTCCTCATAAAGAGAAAGACCAGCACGCGCGAGGATGTGTTCCACAGACTGAAGGAGAAATCTGTGCTGTTGCAGAACCAGGTGTTAAGCCTGGAACACACCAAACCGACAGTCGGCCGTCGGGCAGTTTTTGTGTGTTGGCCAACCAAGTTTTCTCAAGTGTATTCTGCACCGTCGGCTGAAGTTGGTCCTCGTCTGCCTTTTTTTGGTCGATTCGACATGTTTGATCAGAGTTGGAGCACGTCGGTCAGTCGGGCCATCTTATCATTCTGTTTGGCTGTTCAACTACTGCCACCTGCTGGTATGGAAAGGTATTTTGTCTTATGCAGGCGCAGAACGGATGTGTTACTTGGCCGTCAAACGTCGGTTTGGTGTGTCTGGGCAACTTTGGACAAAGACGCTGCCAACGTGAGCCGCTTGGTGTGTTCTGGGCTTTAGATTACCATTTCTTTCTCTAAATGTGTACATGGATTTTTTTTCCAATAATTTGTTGATTATTATGGCATATTTATCAGTGTTAATTTCGTTGACGAATAATTTGTGTCAATTTTCGTCAACAACCTTTTTTCACTGACGAAAACGAGACGATAACTAAATAAACACTAGTGTTAGATGACAAAAACTAAAACGAAAGTCATTTTGTCAACAAATAAAAACGAGACGAAAATGTTAGGGAGGGCCGATTAGGGAAGAGATCCAGTCAGAACTGATGTCCTGTGTAACAGATGCGCACCTTTGATCTGAACTGATCTAACCGCTGGAGAACACGGCGCTGTTGCGCTTCTACAGGCTCACTCACACATCCCCAAAATAGCGCTCCAGAGCGGCTCACAATCAATCAATAACACACATTTATGCCAGGAAATTGTTTATGAACTAATGCTGATGAATAATGACAATGTTTACTTTACGATGTTTATATAGTAATGTGTTTTAGACGGTTGTAAAAATGCATATTTTATCTCCTCATCTGAACTTGAATGAGCTCCTGCAACTGCAATAGTAAGGCGAGATTTCAAAATAAGAGTCCCGGTGTATTTCCAGCTGGTTTATAATTAAGAGTCTCGCATTATATATTCATTTTTGCTTACACAATAAACTGTATTTAATTTCATTCCCATTTAATTCATAGTCAGGAGGAAAGACCAGTATTTGACACATATTCAATAAAGTATCAGGGTTATAATAGTTCACTAAAACCATTTAAAAAAATCTTTGTTACTTAAAATTAAATAAATGTTAACTGAAATAAAATAAATAAATAAACAAACTTATTTGAAGCTTTAGCTTAACATGATATACTAACTAAAACAGAAATACAAAGTTATAAAAACTATATAGATGTTTTTAAAAACAAACAAAAAAGTGAATTGAACTCTTTCGTGTATTTTTAATGTCAAAAACAAAATGATGTCAAAATGTCAGTTCAAGTGACAGTCGGTTATGTGATGCTTAAATGCTTAATGTGTTACAATTGAACTAAACTCAGATTTTAGGAGACTAAATCTATTGTAGATTTAGTCGACTAAAATCTTATGATATTTAGTCGACAAAAACTAGACTAAAACAATTCAGGTGACTAAAATATGACAAACTAAATGGCATTTTAGTCAAAAGACTATGACTAAAACTAAATCAAAATATGCTGTCAAAATTAACACTGACATTTATCTAAATGTGTTCTGTTTTCTAACTCTTGCAAGTGTAATGATACAAATTATAATTAAAATCTTGCCTTTATAACAGTGTGAAACACCTGTCACTTTTGTACTTAAAGTTGACCTACGCTTTTTATTCGCTCTTCCTTTCATTGGAAGATCTCCTTGAAGGCACTTTTTGAGGATTTGTTTTAATATTTAAATTGAGTTATTATTTGACATCAAATATATATTTAAATTTTACAAAAAAATATGCAGAATTTTGTCTGAGAAATAAAAGGACACTTTTATTTTATAATTTGTCTTAAATTAAATTTGTAAAAAAAATTAATAAATACTAATCGTGAAATTAGTATCGTGAACCGTATCACATCGTGTACATCCCTAACTAGAACCGGTATTTTTCAGAATTAAACAAAAGCAACTGCTCCAGTAGCATGGTCCTGCTCAGGGGCGTAAATTTCACCTAAAAGTTGGGGGGGACAATAAACATGAAATTTCTCAAGAGCAATTTTTGAAGGGGACACAAATAATACAGCCAAAATCGTACTTGTAAGGATATGTGTACCACAAAAAACAAAAAACATTTTGTACTTATTTGGCGTTTTGGTTTACTGAAAAATTATCTAATGTCCGTTTTTCTTTTCTCTGTCATTTTATCTGACCAACAACACAAAGCGATAGTAGTTTAAATACGATTAAGGTTCACCACGCAGTCATATTATAATTATTAAATTATCTTGCGTCCTCCACATAGTATTTTATACTATGATATTCAGATATTTAGATATTCAACTGCAGAAGCCTCTGATCTGCCACTTATTATCATATTGAGCAAAACCCCACACAGATCTGACTGAACTTACGGTTCAGAATTAGAAAAATTTTAGAATTTGGGGGCGGGTTGCTTGAATTTTGGGTTCATTAGCCGATTATTCGTAATGAAAAACACAACAACAAAACAGTCCAATGACACACTCCCTTAAATAGGCGCTTTTACGCTTTGAAACCAAATCTTCGATAATCTTGTCTGTCAGCGGTTTGCTCGTTCGGCTCGTGCTGTATTGAGCAGACACGTTCAGTTTTTAATTGTTTTGTCAGTTCTCTAACTGAACTAAATGCTTTTATTACTGTACAGCGGAGCGGGGCGGGGCGGCGGTGGGCAAGTGATGTTAACAGTGTTTTGCCTAATCTGTATTAAAGAGAAAAGAATCACTTCATCTGACGTTTAAAGTGAATGAAATAGCCTTGACAGCTACTACTGGTGTTTCACAACTGCTGTCTGAAGAGCCTTCCCAAACTTGTGTGGTAGTTTTTCTACGGTCTATTACGGTCTATATTAGTTGAGGTGCACGGTGGATCAAACCACTGTGAGGCAAGGGGGGAATCAAAATGTTTCTAAACTTAAAACGCATTTTTTGTCCCGTTTGCGTTTGATTTGTTTTACTACTTACACATTTATTTTAAGTATATATTGTTATATTATTTACAATACTCAGCATGGTTTTTAGGGACAGCCCTCAGATTGGGGGGGTCCTGTCCCCCCCGTCCCCCCCGCGATTTACGCCCCTGCTCCTGCTGCTAGCACACGTTCAGATAAAGCTGTGCATTTACCACAGATCCAACAGGAGAATGCTGTAGGTCTCATCTGCAACACCCACCATATTAAACACTCATAACATGACTGAATCACCGCACACACGACTTAAGCTGTGTTGATGTTTTCAGTATGTAGGTGTTCTGCTGGCAGCTGCAAGGGAAACTCCACACTTAATACCAAATCATCTGGAACAAAACGAGAGCATACACTTTTTTTCCTAACTCACCTACTGTGTTTTAGATTATGGGCAGCACTTCCGGTTTTGGGGAAGTTCCACTCAAAAAGACACTTTTGTGAAATTGTGACAACACACACTGTGCATTTGTGGTCTACTCTCCTGATTTAATTTACGATATATTCCATGAATTATTCACTGGAATGCCCTAAGAATCTCTCGTTTATTTCCCAAATCCTCACGTCTCTTTCCAGGTTTGTTTTCACATGGATGCACTGTTAAACTGGAATGTTTCTAAAGCAGGTATATACAATAATTATTGTCCGTCAAATGACAGAAATCACTTTGAAATATTATCACTCAGTGTTGCAGTAAAAGGGTAAGTCGACCCAAAAATGAAAATTAGACCATGATTTACTCACCCTCAAGCCAAGCCGTAGTTGTATTAAAAATGTCCTGGCTCTTCCAAGCTTTATAATGGCAGTGAATGGTTGTTTCGTTTTTTGAAGTCCATAAAAGTGCATCTATCCATCATATAACTGCTCCACACGGCTCCAGGGGGGTTAATAAAGGCCTTCTGAAGAGAAGTGGCGCGTTTGTGTAAGTAAAATATCCATATTTATAGACTAAAATAACTAACTTCCGGAGGTTAGCCGTGTGCAAGTCGACTTACAGCAAAAGAGTAACCCCTGACGTGATGTATAGAAGCATCGCAAGCTTTGACGCCTCTCATGAATAGTGCTGGGCAACAAACTCAAGCCCCTCTTCTCTTATATATCGAAATCCTCCACCATTTCTGCGCAAAATCTTGTTTTAGACTCTAATTCATGACCGGTGTTTTGTTTTGCTCTATGCTCTGTGCTTCTCCAATTGTCAATATGCATCAAGGGTCAAGGGTTACTCTTTTACCACCGACCACCAAAGTTAGTTATTTTAGTCTATACAGTTTTAAATATGGAAGTTTTTCTTACACAAACGCGTCACTTCGCTTCAGAAGGCCTTTATTAACCCCCCGGAGCCGTGTGGAGCAGTTACATGATGGATAGATGCACTTTTATGGACTTAAAAAAAAACGACAACCATTCATTGCCATTATAAAGCTTGGAAGAGCCCGGACTTTTTTAATATAGCTCCGATTTCATTTGTCTGAAAGAAGAATGTCATATACACCTAGGATGACTTGAGGGTGAGTAAATCATGGGCTAATTTTTATTTTTGGATGAACCATCCTTTAATTAACACTTTTGATCAAGGTAATGTGTGTTACATAATAGAGTCATATTACTGCAGTGATATTTAACACATTCGTAATATTGCTGTGGAAACAAATCAAGCTTTTGGGATTATTCATGGTCTGCTGTAGTAATTTTTTTATGCTTTTACACTTTTAAATGCCCTTTTAATGCTCGATAGTTGAAGGGTGAGTAGAATAATGTAATCTCATTGTAGCCAGTTTTTGAAAATGCTTATTACTGCGTTCATAGAGCAAACCTTTTCGCTTATTGTTTACAGTTTAATGGAAGTTACTCCCATCGCGCAAAGCCTCATGGTGCGTAGGAAAAAATGGCTATAAACAGCATTTTGTGTTAAACCAGTGATATTCTCTCTTTGTAATGTGGTAAAGATAGCTGGCATGAATTTAAGTGACTGAATTTATAGCATTATCTTTCTCAAAGTTCACTTAAGTTAGTTTAGGGTTCATGCATCAAATTTAGTTTTACATGTCCACCTCTAATGGTGCGTTCACACCGCCGCCGGCGAGAGCGTCAAAGTGGCCGGAAGTCATTCATTTTCAATGGGAGCCCGGCGGCGAGCTCCGGCGAGAGCGGCGCGTCTTGGACGATTTGGGCGTCGAGGAGAGTTGGAATCAGGTCAACTTTATGGTAATGAGCTATGACGCGGTTCGGCGGCAACCAATGGGAATATAGAAGTGCTCCGCTTGAAATGATTCCAGAGAACGCAGTGCTGGAAACTTTGGTTCCGACCACATTAGTTCCCAAGCAAAATGGAGGAGAGGTTGATCATTGCGGTAGCGGGTTTCCCTATAATATATATATATTCTGCGCAACGCCTTTTATATGCAACATTTTCGCGCTAGAAAGCCTTTTTTTTTCAGCGGGAATGCAATTAATTTGCTCAAAACAACACCGATTTGACCAATTGCATGAATGCTGCACTTAAACCAGGACAGTTATTGTAAAGTAGGTTGCACACAAATTAATGTTAATGTTAAAGACCAAGGCTAGCACCTATAAACTGCATGTTGACATTAGACTAGCACTTCCAAGAACACAAAAGCCACACCACACAAATGGCTTTTAAATGGTTTATTTCATTAGCAAACATGCAACTATAATTAAGTTAACTTTCACATTTAAATTATTTCATGATGTTATCTTATACGGGTATACCCTACTGTGGCCAGTCAGCACAAATGCCGATTTTAAAAATGCGAACATGATTGTTTGCTTTGCAGCCCCTTTAAATGCAGTTTTAAAAAAGACCAAGCATTCGATCTACGTCAGAGCGGCAGCGCGTCCACAGATCTTTCACAGCGTCGATGGCAGGGCGGCCAGAGCGAAGTTTGACGCTCTCGCCGGCGGCGGTGTGAACGCGCAGTAAGATGTCGATATGTAAATAATGTCTGTTATGACTGGCTGACATCAATGTACTGGTGTAAATCACATTGACATGCATTAACTAATCAACTGTTTAGTCTACTTTTCTGCTTGTTGTAAGTTTTTTTTATATTCAGAAAAAGGAAAGATCCTTTTTTTCCCCTCCATGATATGATGTCTCAATTGTTGGTGTAACGCTGGGAGAAAGAGAGCAGACATGCGTTCGGGGACCACAGACAGAGACAGCCACTCCCTTATTGCGATGCATTTGTGTTTATGTGACTTCACTGCAGTTGTATCCTGTCATATATAAAAGGATCACAGGCAGACAGTATCAAGAGAGCAGACAGAGAGGAAACCATGAGAGGGGAAACAGCTGGAACAGACACTTCCCATTGGGTCAGAAAACACTTGAGGGCGTACAAAACCCTGAGACACAAACAAGCCTGTAAACATCAAGTATGTGAGAAAACATACACGTTACACAAGAATAGCATGTGAAAGCACTCTTAAACATTTCATTAGTCCAGCTATATCATGGAAAAAACAGGATGTTTTTGCTCATTTTTAATATTTTTATTCAGAAAGGATGCATTAAATGATCAAAAGTGACAGTAAAGACATTTATAATGTTAAAAAGATTTCTATTTCAAATAAATGCTGATCTTTGAACTTTCTATTCATCAAAGAATCTTGAAAACTCATGCATGACCGTTTGCTCAAAACTATTTAGCAGCACAACTATTTTCAAAATCAGAAATGTTTCTTGAGCAGTAAATGCTCATATTAGAATGATTTCTGAAGGGTCATGTGACTCTGAAGACTGGAGTAATGATGCTGAAAATTCAGCTTCAATCACAGAAATAAATTACATTCTAAAATGTATTACAAAGCAATTATTTTTAAATTGTAATAATTCACAATATTACTGTTTTTACTGTATTTTCGATCAAATAATTGCAGCCTTGATGAGCAGAAGAGTGTTTTTCTTTCAAAAACTTTTTTAAAAAGTCGTACCAACCCTAAACTTTTGAACCGTCAAGATCACAGATGCACCGATGTATCGGGAAATAATCGGTTATCAGCCAATAAAAGCGTTATTTTCACTATCGGCCAAAAACAGCTTATGATCAGGGCCATCAATCAAAAGGAGTCATGTCGAAAAAAGGAGTCAAAAAAAACATGTCGGACTACAACTTATACTGTGGGTGAAGAAAATGTCTCTTGTGTTGAATTTAGGGCTTTTGAAGGTGACAATAATGCATTAACGGTTAGAAAAATAGCCACGTTAAAGCAAGCTCAATTTGACCCCATGAAATCACCCATAGTGCAAGCCAGGGTTGCCAGGTCTGCAATTTTTGAGTCAGCAAAAACATGAGTCAGCTACTGAACTGAATTTGCGTATAAGGACAGCCTATATTGGAACTATATGGGACATACTATAGCTATACAGGACCTCATTTATTCCAGAATCTAAGGAATGCTATGCTGCATCTGCTGATTAAAGTGTTTTTCCATTCCATGTTTCTCTTCCTCCTCTCGGTTTGTCTCATTCTCTCTCTTTCTATTCTGCAGCTGTTGCAACAAACGCAGTTCACACTTCCTCAGTTTCACAAACACGTACTTGGGCAAGACTGGCGCTGGAGTGGAGTTGTTGGTGACAGTCTGGATGTTATTGGTGGTGTTGGTGGTGGTGGAGTTGTTCTGTACAGGTGAAGAGTCCTGGGTCCGTGGCACCTTTCCCATACGGTACCAGATCCCCATATTGTTCAGCTCTCTGAGAGGAAGTACAGAATTAAAATTCCACCAAACTGTAAATGATTTAAACACTGATGTATTTAATAGGAATAGTATCAACAAAGACAGAAAGTTGCCTGGAGATCTCAAAATTACAGCCAGAGATACACAGATACCCCAGGCCGAAAAATACTTAAAGGTCCCGTTCTTCGTGTTCTTTTGAAGCTTTGATTGTGTTTACAGTGTGCAATATAACATGTGTTCAAACGGGTTGATGAGTTCCTTGTTCTATGAAGTCCCTCCTTCAGAAATACGTAACGAGTTCTGATTGTGCCAGTGGTTCCTGTGTTGTGATTCGACAGCAGCTTAGCGCACGTTGTACGGAAAGGTCACGCCTCTTAACGGGAGATATATGCATTTAATGATCTCTACAGCGTCCCTGGGAAAGCCAAACAAAGGTGATTTGACTCCGGGATGAAAATAACAGCGTCTCGACGACATGGCGACAAACACACTCAAACGCAACAATTCCTTTTCTCCACGCGACACGTCCTCTTCTCCACGTGGGACAGCAACAAGACCACGCCCCCTTTTTCGCGTATTCTTGTGGGCGGAGGTTAGTCTGTTCTACTGTTCTACTGACGTCATTAATGAAGGAAGTACCAGGATGTAGTCCAAGCCGGCCGTTCCCTGTAGGCTTTGAAAGGGAACTTCTGTTAAATAAAATATCTCGCTTGGCATTGAACTTTGAGCTTTATAATTTTACAGGTATTATTTATGCTCTAACAGCAACATTACACACTAACTAAAGTTTGAACAGTGGGATCACGAAGAACGGGACCTTTAAAAACAACAGTCCTAATGTTGAATATTACTCTAATAATTATAACGTTTTTGTCAGTTAGTGAATGATAACAGGACACCTGCATGTTTTAAGAAAAAAAATTAAAATCAGAGCATTCTTTAATGAGAATTTTTTTTTTAAACAGTAATTTTTTCCCACAGAACATAAAAGGTTAATTATTGTTTATAGATTTTTACTTTTTACCAGAAGTAAAACATTTTTTTAAATAAATTATAAAATAAATATATATTTATTTATTTATTTTTCTTCATATATGTTCAATATGTTCATTTAGGGAGGAAAATATTTAATAATGAAACTAATTAATTATTATTCTAATACTGTATATTATCATTATTATTAAATATAGTGCATTTAATAAATCTACACACACTTATATTAATATATAAATAATATACACACAATAATATTAGATATATAATATTAAAGGTCCCGTTCTTCGTGTTTTTTTGAAGCTTTGATTGTGTTTACAGTGTGCAATATAACATGTGTTCATGTTTCGCGTGTAAAAAAACACAGTATTTTTCACACAATTTACTCATCTGTACACCGCTGTTTTCACTGTCCTAAAAACGGCTGATGAGTTCCTTTATTCTATGAAGTCCCTCCTTCAGAAATACGTAACGAGTTCTGATTGTGCCAGCGGTTCCCGTGTTGTGATTCGACCGCAGCTTAGCGAACGTGGCACGGTTCCTGTGTTGTGATTCGACAGCAGCTTAGCGCACGTGGAAAGGTCACGCCTCTTAACGGGAGATATATGCGCTTAATGATCTCTACAGCGTCCCTGGGAAAGCCAAACAAAGGTGATTTGACTCCGGGATGAAAATAACAGCGTCTCGACGACATGGCGACAAACACACTCAAACGCAACAATTCCTTTTCTCCACACGACACTTCCTCTTCTCCACGTGGGACAGCAACAAGACCACGACCCCTTTTTTCGCGTATTCTTGTGGGCGGAGGTTAGTCTGTTCTACTGTTCTACTGACGTCATTTATGAAGGAAGTACCAGGATGTAGTCCAAGCCGGCCGTTCGCTGTAGGCTTTGAAAGGGAACTTCTGTTAAATAAAATATCTCGCTTGGCATTGAACTTTGAGCTTTATAATTTTACAGGTATTATTTATGCTCTAACAGCAACATTACACACTAACTAAAGGTTTGAACAGTGGGATCACGAAGAACGGGACCTTTAATATATTTTACTATATAATATATATAGCTGTCAATGGAGACACCAATTATAAAGATGTTAGTTCACACTGATGTTTCCTAATGTTGTTTTAATTTTATACTGCCCACCTGCAGAATATTATTAATTTTCTCAAATGTCCTTTAAATATATCAGGAAGTCTGTCAAGGTCTAAGTTCTTGTGTAGAGTAACTGACCCTATGAACGTATACTGTGGAGGCGCCTGTTTAGAGCGTCCTAAGATACGGATATCACAGATGGCAGCTTCAGTGGAGTCTCTCGGGATGAACTTAATACATAACCTCCTCTTCCTGAACGCCGGCTCCTCTGGAGGGAGAGAGAGAAAGAGAGAGAGGAACAGAACATGTTAAAGAAAGTGAAAGGGAGATGGAGTTCACAAAATAGACAGAACGAGGTCAGTGCTGGAAATGAAAGGGGATCATTTCACACAATCGATTAATTATTTAACACGAGATACCAAATCCACAAAGGAGGTCCAGCTCTACTGCACATCTAAAAGCCACTACATTAGTGGAAAACAGACCTTTAACTCTGGTCTGGAGTGTCACTGGTTTATTTAAGCTACAAAAACGGTTTCATATCTCGAGTGTCTGTGCAAACATACAGGGCGAGTATGAACTGATTAGCCTGGTCCTACCAGACTCTCGTACATTTCATTTGTACAGAGAGTCTGGCCACTCTCCATTGACAAGCGTTTACTTCCTTGAAGGCGGGTTCTCTGTTGAAGTTTAAAACTATTGGATCTGTGAGATGGTGGTCCAGTGGGTTAAACCATGAAACTGATATGCAGAAGGTTGCTGGTTCGATCCCAGCGGTCACCACCAGTGTGTCCTTGAGCAAGGCACTTTACTCCATGTTGCTCCAGGGGGATTGTCCCTGTAATACGGGCACTGTAAGTCGCTTTGGATAAAAGCGTCTGCCAAATGCATAAATGTAAATGCCCAGTGCCACTCTGGATCTGCCATAACCAATCGCTAACGTTTGGTCATGACGCATGTCATCTAGGGGTGGGAATCTTAAGGCACTTGTTTCTGGGAGTAACGATCCGATTCCCAAAACGATTCTTAACATACTTTTTTGGTAAACAAATTATCCGATTGTGCAAATACATGAACTTTACATTTTAACCAAAATTGGAGCTAATATGTTTTTTGTTTATAGTTAGAATATCTGTTTGACAGTATTGCCATATTAAAAATGATTATGAAGATTTCTTTCAATACTTTTATTTTATTAACAAAGTTATATTCCAGATTAACAAGCTCTAATGAAACATAGTAAGCCATACAATTGCAAAGAACAATCATTAAGAATAAATAAACAGTTTTTTAGTGACAATTTTTCAGTTTCTTTAAAACGTTTTAATAAAAATTGTCTTTAAAGCAAAAAAAAGTTTACTTTGGTTAGAGAAACAAAAAAATCTTAAAAACATAGGCTAAAGCAGAAGAAAAACCACTTTAGTGCTCGCCGAGAAGCCGAATTCAGTGTGTGCGCATAACATCTCGCATGAGAAAACTTGCCGAGCTGCAACAGTCATGTTAGAGACATTTAACGAATCACTCACCAAAACAAAGCCTTTGTTCAGGATTTTCCATTTGTTTGAAACATTGTGCAGTAGTTCAGCAATATTCGATAATTATGCCACGGATGTTGGTAGGTTTATGTCCCAGGCACCGCATCGGAGACATAGGAGTGTTATTAAGCATTAATGGCAAGGAAAGCGCCGTATAGCCTACTTGAGCACCACTTTGTTATTTTGGCTCAGAATTTCGTTTGTTGGAAATATGAACTTAATTTAGAAATGCTTTTGAGATTCAAAACTTTGCATTTAATAAGCAAAATACGAGGCAGCCGCAGCGAGCGCAGACACAGAGCGGCCAGAGAAACGGAGGAGCGACTGCTGTAAGGCGTTTGTGCAAAACTGCAGAAAAACTGCATAAAACAAAACCCTCTCACCGGGAAAAGTGTCCACACGGGTGCGACGCCCCTGAGCAGGTCGTAGTTTGTTCATTTTATCTTAAACGAAACCAATTCACCAGAATACGAACGTTCGCCTATCGACGGGTGGTTCTGTTTGGCCGGTGACCGAGCGCGCACACACACTGGGTGAAGTGACCGTTTGAATTGAACACAGAATCGATTCTGAATCGTCGGATAACGAATCGCGATGCATCAACCTTTTCTCCCACCCCTAATGTCATCTCAAACTAGCGGACAACATCAACATCATCATTCTCAGCCACTCCCTCTGTTCGTTGATTGGACCGGTTAAAATTTGACCAGAGAATATACTAGACAGAGTACTGAAGGAAAGTGAAAATTGAGCAGAAGTATGTAGGAGGGCGGAGCCAGGCTATGAACTGATTACATTAAGAACTTAAATATATAATATACAAGTATGTGAACGCAAACGAGCTACGCAAGCTCGATATCACATTTTGCATTCTAAAAAAAGACTCATTCAACGTCAAATCCACCCTACAAAAGCAATGCATATCAACTAAAAGACCTTTTAAAAAAATATGGGTTTGAAGATGCATCAGTTGGAGAATGCAGTTGTAAATGAACAAGAGGAGATATGGGCTCTTACGCGTGTCCACGGTCTCCTGAATGGGAATGAATCCCACAGGCAGTGTGTCCTTGATGTCGATGAGCTTCATGTCTACGAGCACATTTCCTAAATGACTCTGTGGAGAGATCCAGGAAGAACATACAGGAGAATGTCAATAGACAATAGACAGTGCCCCTGGATGCATGCTTTGGGATTTATTTTTATTTGTAACACATAAGCATACAACATTTGAAGCATCCTCATAATAATAGTAGTAATGTAATCAAGGTTTCTTGTGCTAGAAGTTATTTAAAAGCAGTAAAACCACAAACATTGTTTTAAAGCTCACATTGGTTTGCCTGAGAAGAAAGAATTAGACTGAACCCCGCAGGGACAGAAGGGAGAGGAAGCGGCTTTGTTTTCATGAACAAAAAGAAATTGTCTAAAATCAAAACAAATAGAAGAGATCCTGTGACATATTACAGAGAGCGCTTCAACTCTAACAAGATATTAAATTATATAAACACCCCAGCATGAACTTTCTCTGGATATCTGAAAACGAACCCCGTTTTTGGCCTTCAAAGGTCCCGTTCTTCGTGATCCCATTGTTCAAACTTTAGTTAGTGTGTAATGTTGCTGTTAGAGCATAAATAATACCTGTAAAATTATAAAGCTCAAAGTTCAATGCCAAGCGAGATATTTGATTTAACAGAAGTTCCCTTTCAAAGCCTACAGCGAACGGCCGGCTTGGACTACATCCTGGTACTTCCTTAAAGGTCCCGTTCTTCGTGTTTTTTTGAAGCTTTGATTGTGTTTACAGTGTGCAATATAACATGTGTTCATGTTTCGCGTGTAAAAAAAAACAGTATTTTTCACACAATTTACTCATCTGTACACCGCTGTTTTCACTGTCCTAAAAACGGCTGATGAGTTCCTTGTTCTATGAAGTCCCTCCTTCAGAAATACGTAACGAGTTCTGATTGTGCCAGCGGTTCCCGTGTTGTGATTTGACAGCAGCTTAGCGAACGTGGCACGGTTCCTGTGTTGTGATTCGACAGCAGCTTAGCGCACGTGGAAAGGTCACGCCTCTTAACGGGAGATGTATGCACTTAATGATCTCTACAGCGTCCCTGGGAAAGCCAAACAAAGGTGATTTGACTCCGGGATGAAAATAACAGCGTCTCGACAACATGGCGACAAACACACTCAAACGCAACAATTCCTTTTCTCCACGTGACACTTCCTCTTCTCCACATGGGACAGCAACAAGACCACGCCCCCTTTTTTCGCGTATTCTTGTGGGCGGAGGTTAGTCTGTTCTACTGACTGACGTAATTAATGAAGGAAGTACCAGGATGTAGTCCAAACCGGCCGTTCGCTGTAGGCTTTGAAAGGGAACTTCTGTTAAATAAAATATCTCGCTTGGCATTGAACTTTGAGCTTTATAATTTTACAGGTATTATTTATGCTCTAACAGCAACATTACACACTAACTAAAGTTTGAACAATGGGATCACGAAGAACGGGACCTTTAATTAATGACGTCAGTGATATCGTCCATCGGCACAACCCTACCCTATATAACATCAAACTGACAAAACGAGGGAGAAACGCGGAAGAACATTTAAACTGTCTAATGCCTAGTTCAGACTGCACGATTTTCAAACTCGTCGGATCACAGTTCTTTTAACACTGCATGAATATCTGGGCCAGCACTCAGTCACTGCTGTGTTCACACTGACCGATGGATCGGCGACAGGGGGTTTCACACAGACAGCTCTGTCCAGTCTGCGAATTGCGTTTCACAACAAAACACACGCGAGAAGTGAGAAGGAAACAACGCGAGATCACACGTGCGTCAGACCGGAGTTCTCGCGCGAGACTGGAATTGTTATTAAAAATATAGACTGCAGTGCAGAAACTTCCTAATTGTCTGTGTGCTGATTTGCAGCAAAAGGAGAAAAAGAAAAAAGATTATGGTGGAGGAAATGGTTGGGGAGACACAGGGAGCAAGGATAGTGTTCTGCAAAGAGAGTTGGAGGTACATAAATAGTTTTGCAATGTGCTACTGTTGTGGTTAGTCAAGCAAATGTTTGTGCTTTGTTTCTGCTTGAAATAACTGTAAATATATATATTAAAGGTCCCGTTCTTCGTGATCCCACTGTTCAAACTTTAGTTAGTGTGTAATGTTGCTGTTAGAGCATAAATAATACCTGTAAAATTATAAAGCTCAAAGTTCAATGCCAAGCGAGATATTTTATTTAACAGAAGTTCCCTTTCAAAGCCTACAGCGAACGGCCGGCTTGGACTACATCCTGGTACTTCCTTCATTAATTACGTCAGTAGAACAGTAGAACAGGCTAACCTCCGCCCACAAGAATACGCAAAAAAGGGGGCGTGGTCTTGTTGCTGTCCTACGTGGAGAAGAGGACGGTGGTGTACAGATTAGTAAATTGTGTGAAAAATACTGTGTTTTTTTACACGCGAAACATACGTTATATTGCACACTGTAAACACAATCAAAGCTTCAAAAAAACACGAAGAACGGAACCTTTAAAAATACTGATATTCTGGCCTATAACTCCTCCCCGAAACTCCCTTTGTCCTGTATCTTGCTCTCTCATTGGCTGTAGGTCATCGCCGATGTATTTTTCAGTCAGAACTCATTTCACACAGCAGGAGTTTAAAATCACCGACAGGTCCAGATATTTAGCATGCCAAATATCTTGCGGGCGTCGGCGACTCATCGGCGAGTCTCTCTGATCGAGTCTTTGATCATTCACACTGCGTGATTGTCACTCGCGTGCACAAACACCGATTTGCCTGTGATTTCGGGCATTTGTCTGCGATTTCGCAAAACCTGTCGGCGAGTCAAAATCGGGGCTAAAATCGTGCAGTCTGAACTCGGCATAAGGATATTTTCAGTACATTTACGAGCACTACAGTCTCTGAACAAATGACACAAGTCAGTTTAACACAGAAAGAATAAAGCAGTTACATTTTTGCCCATTCTTCTTTGAAATGTCAGTCTATTTATTAACTTACATCGTCTTCTGTGTAGCAGAATAACCCGTCGTGTTATCGCGGTCGTGATCAGACGTACAGTTCAGAGTCCTTTGCATAACGTTATGGCTACATTTCATTTGAAGAAGACGTGATGAAATATGTGCGCATACACGCTGCCGGTTTATGTTTAAAGCAAAACAGTATATGAAATATGTCCATAAAAAACTTCAACGCGCTCGCTCTGGTCTATATGTGCTATAATATGATCCATGTGGAGAACGTTAAATCTCAGCTCCGTGCAGAAACCGCTCTCTCTCGCGCAGCGCGTGTAGTTTGAATTCTCCGCTGTAATCGAGGGCTGAATCTGAAATCGCCCCCTATAACCTTAAATAGGGCATTATTTGAGGGGACAGCCATTTGTAGTGGTGTGACGTTATTGAGTGCACTCATTCAATCTCACATTGCACCGCAATTACGAGTGTACGGCCGATGTACACTCTCAATGGCTGTCCGAATTCACTCCCTCGTTTTCATTCACTCTTTCGAGTGAACAATATAAGTGTATAACGTAGGGAATAATAGTGAATGAGGCTTTAGGGGGTGATTTCGGACTTACCATAGGCTGTGATGCGATCTCAGCTGTGCTCTCACTACAGTGCAACAGTGAAACCCCTCGAACAGTGACGCGCTGCGCCACGTTCCGAACGCGACACATACCGGTATTGCGGTATGAACCGGTATACCGCCCAGCACTAATCTGTCACTCATATGAGTTCGACCAATAGCAAACCACAACAATCCAATTATCCGATTTTCTTGTTTGATTTCACTCAGATATATGACACAAGAGGGAAGAAAAGTCTGTTTCATGACAACTTTAAATCAAAATCTAGGACTAGAAATATTGGTCAAATGTTACCATGATTCAAAGAAAACATGTGATGAAGAACTGAAGACATGACTCACGTTCTCTTTGGAGAAAGCTCTGGTGAAGCACAGATAGCGGGTCACCTTGGATTTGAACAGGCCGTCTTTCCACAAGTCTGCATCAATCCCATCTGTGGTTTGTGCAACCTAAAAGGAATGAAAAGAAAAATTGATTTGATTGTGCATTATACTAAAAATAGTTTATCCATTTGCAGAAGGTTACTTGTTTGATTTGGTTTATCTGAGTACTTCTTGAAAGGAAAAAAACAGTAATTCATGCAGTACGACAGCCAAGAGCCAATATATCACATTAATAATCCATCAGAAAACAGGCCTGATTTAGTTAGAGTCCAAATCGAGTACCTAATGTAAGATTATAAAGTAGGATAGACATTTATAACAGACTTTAATTAGCTTCTCAAGGGCTTCTGGGAAATCCGTACCCTCAATATAAGCACAACAGATTAGGAAGAGCCAAAATTGTTTTCTAGGAGTTACCTAGATGTACAACAAACTATTAGAAAGGTTGATTACTGAGTATCTAGATTTGTTCATTTAGGGTGTGTTCACACTTGTGGTTTGGTTTGCTTTACCAAAACCCACCCCACCAAAAAGCCAAAAAAAAAAACGTTCACACTGGCATTTTAACACCGAACCTAAAGGCACAGGGATATGTTCACAACCTGATCGGTCGGCCGTGACCAGGGATGGGAGCGAGACCCATCTTTTCAGCGGTCTAGATCTGCTTGTTTGGTGCACACCAGGGTTTGGATGCCAGCGTTCACACTAAGGGTTTAACGGTTCAAATTGCTCACAGTTCGGCTTGCATCATGGTTTTAGGTTCACGGTTTCGGTACGGTTCGGTATTTGCCATATTATGGGGGAAAATGACTACTGTCAAATAAAAATAATCTAAATACAAGCAACAGCACAAATAAATACAATAAAGAGCAAAGATACTAATAAAATAACCAGAGCTTTTCTGTTTTTTTCAGACAGGTCTAACATTAATTTTCACAGGTACAGAAATTGAATAAAGTATTCAAATGTACAATCACACTGCATATTTTAAAGATTAATCCTGCTTATTCGATCAAGCTATTCAAACAAGAGCAGTGAGTGATGATTTCCTTGCCTTTTGTTGTTTTGAATAACATTAAAAGCACAGACAGCAGTAAAGGCTGTATAATGCACCGATCCAAAATATGGATACCGTACACATGCATAGTCTTTCTCGACTGTATAAGTTCACTTAAGGCATAACAGACTATGTCGGGTGGATACTTATCAAGACGGGCATGTTGACATCCTTTTTGTGTGAATTCATCTAGAGCTCAAGACTTGAAAGAGAACTCTATATTTTTGGATACGGATCTCTACATGTTTACTAGTGGTGGGCCGTTGTGAGACTCTTATCGGGCGATAAAAAAAAATATCGCCGTTAATCTATTCTCAAAGTTGGGTTGGGAGCTGGGTCTATACTACGCAAGCTATGATGACTTTCACCTTGATATTTTAGCGCGGATGTACACCTAGCCGAATTGCACTGTAGGGGGCAAGAGAACGAGTCTTCGAACCTGTGTGTAAGCTCATTTTCTACAGTATCGATATCAGCCGCGCTCTCCTCTCCTCTCCGACCGACAGCGAGTGACACGCACCCGCCTCCTCTCATTCAGTCCATTTAACCCTCTGAACATTGCGAACGGGTGTTCTGCTGGACTTTTGTTAGTATAGGCGTGATGGGTCTGAATTTCATGCGGGGTTGCACATAACGTTAATTCTACTAATTCCCGCAGATTTCGAGCTCGCATCTGAAGCGCGCACACACATGCCGTAATGCCTTAACATGCGCGCACACACTATGCCCACCACTAATTTTTACGCTTCGGATGAGCGTACAGGCGCATGTTTTGAAATGGCCGATGGTTTGTCTAGATAAAACCCTATTCCTCGTCTGGGATCGTGCAGAGCCTCTGAAGCCCTTCCTTTGAAACTGCATTGATTTGGACCTTCAGCCGTTGGTTGCCATTGAAGTCCATTATATGGAGAAAAATCCTGGAATGTTTTCCTCAAAATTTTGTATTTCTTTTCCACTGAAGGAAGAAAGACATGAACATCTTGGATGAGAGGGGGTGAGTAAAATAGGAAATTTTCATTTTGAAGTGAACTAATCCTTTAAAGCAAAAGAGACCCAATCTAAATACTGAGGTGCACATTCATGTAGGGCTGGGCGATAAAACGATAACAATATGTATCGCGAAATATGCGTAATCGATATCAATAAAAAATGCGTTCGATAAAACGTTCGATAATTTTTTTTTCTTCGTCGGAAGAAACCAGAGGTTGCGAAGCAAGTTTGGTTGCATGAAAAAAGACTCCTCTCTGGTAACCAAGCAACGTAGGGAGTGACACGCTAACAGCCAATCATGTAACTGTATCAGGTTTGGTTGCGCCCTATTGTTGTCTCGTGTTGGATTCATTCTTCATTAAACAGAACCGGCGTGGAGTGATAAGTGGAAAATTAGTGCCGTAGCGAGCGAGGAAATTGTTGATAAAACAGGAAAACAAGTCAGCTCGCCAGTATGGCAGTTTTTGGGATTTTATAAGTCTGACCGTAGTCAGACCAATGTCGTCTGCAAATTACAGCACGCACGCGCCTCGTTCGTTTGGGGACGTGTTTACTCGACGTGCTCGCCGTTGTGCTATTCTTGACTTTGGCTGAATCCGAAATCGCCCCCTAAACCCTCAATCACTATTCCCTACTTTAGTCCACTGATACAGTTCACTTGAAGGAGTCAATGAAAACAAGTGAGCAAATTCGGACAGCTGTTGTGTGTACATCGGCAGTACACTTGTTGAGTGCACTCAATAACGTCCACTATGGTTTCGGACACCACTACAAATGGCTGTGCCCTCAAATAGTGCCCTATTTAAGGGTATAGGGGGCGATTTCGGATTCAGCCTTTGAAACTACATGGAGAGGTAACGTTACTCTGCATCAGTGCCTTATGACAAAGCATCTAAACGGTAAGTTACAAATAAATAATGGAGGCACTGCACCTTAATGTTAAGAGATAATTGTTAAGTGTTCATTGTGATTTTAGATTTGTGTTTAAAATTTAATTTTTTGAGTGTTTTCCATGGTTGTGTTGACATTTCTGCCTTTATAACTGAGAGGATTATAAACAGAGGAAGGTTACGTTTAAAATAAAAATGTTTAAATGTAAAATATTTTTCTCCTGGTCCTTATTTTAAATGGGTCATAAAAATATCAATAGAGATGGTGGAGATGAGTGGTAGCAGGTAGGCTACAATTTGCACAAGCTCACCAAAATTGGACAGTTGAAGACTGGAAAAATGTTGCCTGGTCTGATGAGTCTCGATTTCTGTTGAGACATTCAGATGGTAGAGTCAGAATTTGGCGTAAACAGAATGAGAACATGGATCCATCATGCCTTGTTACCACTGTGCAGGCTGGTGGTGGTGGTGTAATGGTGTGGGGGATGTTTTCTTGGCACACTTTAGGCCCCTTAGTGCCAATTGAGCATCGTTTAAATGCCACGGCCTACCTGAGCATTGTTTCTGACCATGTCCATCCCTTTATGACCACCATGTGCCCATCCTCTGATGGCTACTTCCAGCAGGATAATGCTCCATGTCACAAAGCTCGAATCATTTCAAATTGGTTTCTTGAACATGACAATGAGTTCACTGTACTAAAATGGCCCCCACAGGCACCAGATCTCAACCCAATAGAGCATCTTTGGGATGTGGTGGAACGGGAGCTTCGTGCCCTGGATGTGCATCCCACAAATCTCCATCAACTGCAAGATGCTATCCTATCAATATGGGCCAACATTTCTATGGGTCAAACACAGTTTTAGTATGGTGTTCCTAATAATCCTTTAGGTGAGTGTATATCGTGATACAGTTTCAGCCATATCGCCCAGCCCTACATTCATGTTAATTTTTCAACGACAACAAAAACAACAGTTTTACTCACATTCTAATGTACAACATATAAAAATAGTTAAGCTGATGATATAATTTGTCATGAAAAAGAAAATGGCACAAAGTTGGAAAAATAGAAAAAGGTCACACATTGTATAGACCCCATTGAAGAGATCATAAAAGACTAAAGATTGCTTTATCTTCTAATTCTCTGCCCATTGCCCACTTTGCTTTGTGATTTTTTGCTTTGATTTTTTCCCGGGTCAGAGCGCACAGCATCATGCAAAATCAGTGGAGAGGAAACATAAATGCAAGGCCAGGGGGTAAGAAGTGGATTACAAGTCAAATCAAGGCTTGCTAAAACGTTACTTCCTCTATTTTTGTATTTCCTGTTTCCTGTTGTAATAAAATTGCACCAAAGCTTTGTGGCTGGTCCGTACCACTGTACAACTCAATTGGATGAATATTGAAACCCTTCTTTTGGGTTTAAAGGAAATTTGAAATTGTTCAAGGCGGTTTGATATTGATAATTAAAAAACAGAATTGCATTTCACTGTAAACAACAATGCCTACATTCATTTGAACTAATTAAAAGACACTTTGGAAGGATATCTGACAAAGCGATGATGAGTCCAGTAAGTCATTGAAGAGCTCAGACTTTAGGGGGTTGTCCAAGGGTCAAACCTCAGACTTCTGTAGTTTGATATTGAACAGACAGAGAGACACAAGTAGCTCACTGTTAGTGTTGGAAACAACAGACTTCTCTCTCTTTCTCTCTAGTTCTGATGCTTTGCGTGTAGACTACAGCGATTCTGCCATTTGAGAAGACATTTTAGGGGTGGAATGGGTGCTATCAACAGACCCTGCTTTCACACAATCTCGCAATCCACACAGGAAGCTTTGTTAAGCTCTGTACTGGAGTGACGACAACGACTGGTACAGCCAAAGGAAACACAACAACCCCACTGCGTCTTCTGTTGCCAAAGTCAGATCATGTGCGAGTTCCAACTCAAAAACACACAAATGCAATGGTGCAAAAATTTTAACGGCACAAAACGTCAGAAACTGGGCCTGTGGTCAGAAGTGTACTTTCTAGGGTGTGATGTGACGTTCATGTCAGGCTATTCATGAGGTGCATTATGTGAACATTAATCCTGATGATCCTATGCTATACTGTGGCATTTCCCCAGAAGGTTTTGGGAAAACATTCTCAGGAGAGATCTTACGAAATTAAACAATGAGAGCAGAACGTTGACTGTACGCAAACACATTCTTAAAGTCCCACTGAAGTGCCCTGAAACACGCAGCATTATTCAATATGTTGAAGACCCTTCATATCAGAGCAGGCCACACAAGCTCTTGTTCTCTCCAGACTGGACTACTGTAATGCTCTTCTAGCGGGCCTTCCGGCATGCACTATCAAACCCTTGCAACTGATCCAGAATGCAGCGGCGAGGGTGATCTTTAGCGAGCCGAAGAGAGTGCACGTCACGCCTCTCTTCATCAATCTCCACTGGCTACCAATAGCCGCTCGCATCAAATTCAAGACACTGGTACTCGCCTTCAAAGCAACCACTGGCTCTGCACCAATATACCTAAACTCGCTTGTTCAGACTTACACACCCTCCAGGAGCTTACGTTCTGCCAGTGAACGACGCCTTGTGGTGCCATACCAAAGAGGCATGAAATCACTCTCACGGACCTTTTCCTGGACCGCCCCCACCTGGTGGAATGACCTGCCTATCTCAATTCGAGCAGCCGAGTCTGTAGTCATTTTCAAAAAACAACTAAAGACACATCTGTTCCAGCAGCACCTGACCAATCAAGAATAGCACTTAACATTCTATTCATTTTCTGTCTGTCTAATTTATAAAAAAAAAAAAATATTATTATTTTTTTAAAGTTCTGTCCTGTGTGTTCTGTGCTAGATTAACTGAGACTTGTTACAGCACTTGCATACTGTTGCCCTTGACTGTTCTAGCTGCTTTTATTGCTCTCATTTGTAAGTCGCTTTGGATTTGTAAGTCTGCTAAATGACTAAATGTAAATGTAAATGTAAATGTGATGGAATGTCCACTGAAACAGGAAGACAGGGCAGGGCATATTGAACAGCTCCTCCCCTTTTTTTAAACAGCCAATAGTGTTAAGTTTATATTAAAGCTCGAGCAGAGCCATTGAGATCAGTAAAGCAGCAGTTTCCTCATTATCTCCTCCATATCACTTTAAAATACAGCATTCTGTGCAGAACTCAAACGGGTCTGATACGCTTTCTGGTCTGCACTCGATCACATGATCCGCTCTGTGCTGTCGTGTCTCTGGACCGACTCAATCACATGATCCGCTCTGTGCTGTCGTGTCTCTGGACCGACTCGATCACATGATCCGCTCTGTGCTGTCGTGACTCTGGACCGACTCAATCACATGATCCGCTCTGTGCTGTCGTGTCTCTGGACCGACTCGATCACATGATCCGCTCTGTGCTGGCGTGACTCTGGACCGACTCGATCACATGATCCGCTCTGTGCTGTCATGTCTCTGGACCGACTCGATCACATGATCCGCTCTGTGCTGTCGTGTCTCTGGACCGACTCGATCACATGATCCGCTCTGTGCTGTCGTGTCTCTGGACCGACTCGATCACATGATCCGCTCTGTGCTGTCGTGTCTCTGGACCGACTCGATCACATGATCCGCTCTGTGCTGTCGTGTCTCTGGACCGACTCGATCACATGATCCGCTCTGTGCTGTCGTGTCTCTGGACCGGAGCTTTGCGTGACACTAATGTGAATCCAGACTTAATTCGCCCCAAATGAAAGCATATTCACACCGTCTGAATCGTTCCCTATCCCCTATATAGAGCACTATGTGCGTTCACCAGGTAGAAAATAGTAAATGTGTGAACATGTGACCGATTTCAGCTGCAGCTTCAGTGTCTTATAATGTAGGGGGTGGGGCTTCAGATTCTAGCGCGCACATTTGATTGGACAGAAAATCTGATGAGAAGCTGAAGTGCAGTGATGTCATCAAAATCATTGATCCATATTAGCGGAAGTGAGAGACTATAAGTTATGAAAGTTTATATCTTCTAAATGTGAATTTTATCATTGTCTTGGAGCGCACAAGCTTATAGATAACAGTAAGGCTAGCATATTCATGCTAAAAGCCAAAAACCTTGATATATAACCCCTTGATATATCAGGTGGAATGATTATGTAGATATCGCCTGCATAGCTGCAAGCCTTTAAATGTCATGTTCTGGGAAAACAACCACACCACATACAGATCGTATTTCTCCCAGCCTGTTACACCTTTGAACTGTGGCAACCATGACGAGGGATTTTCCACAACTGAGATGAACATGGTTTGTGTGCAGGTCTACAGGGCTCTTTGTTGATTTTAACTCTAAAGAGAAGTACATCCAACATCAGTCTAGTATTACATATCAACAATTACACAAGGCTTGTCATGTTACAGCAGTCTGTTTTACTCACATTTCACACATTTACGTGCACTGTTCAGATTAGCCGGAGTTTTGTTCAGAGTAGTGCTGGGCAGTATGACCAAAAATGTATATCTCAGTATTTTTCTAAATTATATCGGTTTCGCGGTATATGACGGTATCTTTTCCCCTATGGATGACCGGGTGTTAATCACATTTTCTACTGATTAAGAGAGGAAATACTGCAGGAGATTGACTAGAATACCCTGTTTTACTGTCATGAGTATTGTAGAAAAATTCTCTAGAGTTAATACAGGTTTACAAAGCCTCACAAAATGATGCTGTGGAGAGACAACCGATAAAACACAGACCTGCAACACGCTCAGAGTCATACTTACAGACACCTGAATCTTAAAAGTTGAGTTGAGGGCACCTTAAACATTTTAAAAATCTAACCCTATATAACAACAAACTGCCAAAACGAGGAGAAACGCAGATATTTGCAATACATTTAAGAGCACTCTCTGAACAAATGACACACATCAGTTAAACACAGAAAGAATAAAGCAGTTACTTTTTGGCCCATTCTTCTCTGAATTGTCAGTTTATTTATTAATCTACATCATTGTCTTTTGTGTAGCAGAATAATCAATCGTGTCAGCACGTTCGTGATCAGGCATAGGCGGTTGTATCAGTGTAATCAGTGCATACATTTCATTTTAATAAGACGTGATGAAATATGCACGCACACGCTTCTGGTTCATGTCTAGAGCACTATAGTATATGAAATATGTCCATAAAAAAACTTAAACGCGCTCGCTCCGGTCTATATCAGTGCTATATGATCCATGTGGTGAGCGTTGTTAAACCCATCACGGCGCTCCGCACAGAAACCGCTCTCTCTCGCGTGCCGCGTGTAGTTTGAATTCTCCACTATAATCAAGGACTGAATCCGAAATCGCCCCCATAACCTCAAATAGGGCATTATTTGGAGGGGACAGCACTTTGTAGTGGTGTCCGAAACCCTAGTGGATGTTATTGAGTGCACTCATTCTATCCCATTGCACCGCAATAACGAGTGTAAAGCCGATGTACACACATTGCCTGTCCGACTTCACGCACGTTTTCATTCACTCCTTCAAATCAAGTGATAACGTAGGGAATAGTGAATGAGAGTATAAGATTCAGCCATAGGCTGTGCTGTAATGCGATCTCAACTGTGCTCTGACTGCTCTTACTACAGTGCATCAATGAAATGGGTCCCCCCCTCAAACAATGACGTGCTGCGCCGCGTTCCGAACATTGTTTAAAGGTCCCGTTCTTCGCGATCCCATTGTTCAAACTTTAGTTAGTGTGTAATGTTGCTGTTAGAGCATAAATAATACCTGTAAAATTATAAAGCTCAAAGTTCAATGCCAAGCGAGATATTTTATTTAACAGAAGTTCCCTTTCAAAGCCTACAGCGAACGGCCGGCTTGGACTACATCCTGGTACTTCCTTCATTAATGACGTCAGTAGAACAGTAGAACAGACTAACCTCCGCCCACAAGAATACGCGAAAAAGGGGGCGTGGTCTTGTTGCTGTCCCACGTGGAGAAAAGGAAGTGTTGTGTTTGAGTGTGTTTGTCGCCATGTCGTCGAGACGCTGTTATTTTCATCCCGGAGTCAAATCACCTTTGTTTGGCTTTCCCAGGGACGCTGTAGAGATCATTGAGTGCATACATCTCCCGTTAAGAGGCGTGACCTTTCCGTGCAAGTTACGTGCGCTAAGCTGCTGTCGAATCACAACACAGGAACCGTGCCATGTGCGCTAAGCTGCTGTCGAATCACAACACGGGAACCGCTGGCACAATCAGAACTCGTTACGTATTTCTGAAGGAGGGACTTCATAGAATAAAGGAACTCATCAGCCGTTTTTAGGACAGTGAAAGCAGCGGTGTACAGATAAGTAAATTGTGTGAAAAATACGCGAAACATGAACACATGTTATATTGCACACTGTAAACGCAATCAAAGCTTAAAAAAAAAACACAAAGAACGGGACCTTTAAGATCGCCATATAACGGTATTGCTGTATCATCAAAATTCATATCATAAAAAAATTAAATACCGGTATTCGGTATGAACCGGTATACCGCCCAGCACTAGTTCAGAGTTTCTCTCACTCACTGAAATCTGCACTCAAAGCAGAGATGAACGTGTGATGTCCGCAGGAGATTCATTCATCATACAGTGGTTGGCTGTTTTTGTTCCATTTCAGTAGCGAAAAAAGTTTCAAAACAAACACAGCAGAACTACAGCGCATCTGACTGGCTTGACGTTCGAGATCCGCAAATTTAGGGGCCGTCTCTAAGATTGGTATACACGTTTCTAACTTCAATAACATTTGAAGAGAATGACGCACAGTCATAAAACCAGCTGTAAAGTGTTCATCTAGGTGTCAGGTATGATGCACGCCTTATGGATTTTTTATATTTAATAAAATAAACTGTCAAATCATATGAAAATATGGATATGCATTATTTCACTAGGATACTGTTTGGGCTCGTACACAAAATATGCTAGATTTTAATGTTTCATAGCTGATAGAACACTGATGAGAATATTTCTTGAGAATATATTTTTAGAGATAATATTAGAGATTATATTTACACCAAATTATTATTGTGTGTTATGTTTTGCTATTGACGACGGCCATTATAAGGAATGAAATCCCACAGAATAGAATCTTGCTTAAAAAAGTGCATAGAGCTGCTTTATTTATTTGTTGTTTGTTGATTGTCAAATATAAAACTTGTTGAAATGTTTTAAGTGTGTGCATCTGTTCTTTTTGAACACTTTCATCTCATTTGAAGAAAACCGTGATAATATTGATAACCGTGATAATGTTGGTCACTTTAATCGTGATGTGAAATTTCCATACCGTTTAATTCCTAACCTCTAGTCTCTTATGCTCAATACGGCTGCAATTATTTGATTAAAAATACAATAAAAACAGTAATATTGTGAAATAGTATTACCATTTAAAATAACTGAATATATTTTAAAATGTAATTTATTCCTGTGATCAAAGCTGAATTTTCAGCATCATTACTCCAGTCTTCAGTGTCACATGACCCTTCAGAAATCATTCCAATATGCTGATTTGATACTCAAGATACATTTCTTATTATTATCAATGTTGTTACAATACAATCAGCTCTTATAAAAATAAGCCTCTGGTAAATTAATTAAAGGTGCCCTAGAATGATTTGAAACAATATTTTAAATTGTTCTCTGGTATCTACATAGAGGGTATATGCCTTATTTAAGGTCAATAATTGTCCAGATATGGTTTTACAGGTCCATTTACAACTCTAGAAATCTTCCCCAGGATGAAATGGTCTGTTTTTGCCTTATTTGGAAGGGTCATGAATATTAATGATGAGTTCTGCTCTGATTGGCTGTTTCACTGCGCGGCTCAATGATAGCTGACCGTCATGACGATGGAGAGATTAGGCATTCAACCTTATATGTTTGAGCCTGTTTCTGACGAAGATGCAGATTTTGAGGAACAACAACATGTTTTGAGATTGGAAATGAACGCTTCTGAATGGTAAGTTAAGTCTTTATTTTAATTAGGAAGCTGCAAAATCATTACGTCCATACCAGAACTTCAGCCTAAACGATAACTAGCATATAGCATTAAATATACACATCAGCAGTCACAACTTTTTTATCATTGTAAAAATATTTTAATTATTGTAATGTGTCCCTGAATGATTTTACAATGATAGCTTCTTCACTTTGAATCACAAACTGAACTGGGTAGCGCTTAAATATGTTGTTTGTACAGTAACGTTTGAGTTTGACAGTAGAGTACTGATTTAAAAGTCAATTTATTTAGCCATTTAGTTATGTAAACTATGGATGCACCGATACCACTTTTTTTCAGACCAAGTACAAGTACTTACATTTGGGTACTTGCCGATACCGAGTACTGATACGAGTACTTAATAATACCATTACAGTTCTTCTAACAATGTTTTATTTTCATCAGATGTTTTTCACTTTCTGACTGTAACAAAGTAAATACACAAATTGATGCTGTTGCTGACATTTTAACATTCAACTTGGTGTTTTCCTAAACAAATATGGCACTGCTGCCCATTTCACATAAATGTAACCTGTAACATTCAGTGGATTCCAGTACCACACAACATAGTAGCAGAACCACTGAATTCAATTATTATACGTTATCATAGCCATACAGCCCTTTTCAGAAAAGTGAGAGGCTGGTTCTTTTTGATGAAAAGAAGCTTCTCTGCATTATCAGCTATGAGCCGGTTTCTGTTTTCATCAACAATGTGTGTCACTGAGCTAACTTAGGGATGTACGAGACTAGTCGATTAAACGTTAGTGCTGCTGCAAGACGACTTGGAAAATACTAGTCGTTTACATTTTTTGTGCACATTTAAGGTTTTGCTTTAAATATATATATATATTTTTTACAAAGGCTATGTTTAAATTACTGTCCTGTAAATGTTATATCTTGAAATTAATATATTATTTTGAAAAGTGTAGCCTATATTTGCAGCAAAACAAAATCATTTAATTTTACCTCAGGTTTTGCATGCATTGGTTTTCTCTGGCGCTCGCGGAGGCTTCAGATAAATCTCCACTCGGGTGAAGGAGGATTTTGAAAGCTTATACAAAACTTTTCCATTTTCTTCCATGTCATGTCAAACTAGTATAACAATTAAGCTTGCTTAGGCTTGTTATAGTACTACCGGGGTTAGGCTATTCATTGCGCACATCCCTACTAAACAGCCCTTCACTTTCAGCACTCACTACCGAGCGGTATCTGCCTCACGAGCGGTTAAGCTGGGTTTAAGCACTAGCGTTCGGATGCGCGCGGCAAAAATGAAGCCATATTATGGCTGTCGTGCGCTTTGAGAGCGCGAGACCCCTTTGCACTTGGCGCGGCGGTGTGCGGGTGTGTACGGCGAATCATGTAACTTTCCGCGCGGCTCCGCATCCGAAGATGCGTTGCCATAAAGTGGTATCGGGTGCGGTTGTATCGGGGTAGTTTTACGAGTACGAGTACTTGACAACAGTATCGGACCGACAACCGAGTACTGGTATCGGTGCATCCCTAATGTAAACTACTCGGATTATCCTATTGTTACTGTACTAGCATCTTGTGTTGGATCTAGGCAACAACGGGGATATTATCGTTAATGTTGTCTCTCTAAGAAGCTTTTAATTTAATCAGAAATTGTTTAGACAGTCAAGAAGTGGATAAAATCACTTACTGCTTGCAGGTATATGGTTGGAATTGCCCCTTTCTTCAGTATCGGACGCTGAGCAAAGCCTGTTTGATATTGTCCCAGGTTTGAGCAACTGTCCGTGGTGAAATGGGCCGAGCAAACTAACAACTTTGAAATAAATTGTTGCGGTATCCGATTATAAATAAACATCAACCATGCCTGTTGACATGTTTTATCTGTGGGAAGGGTATGAAAAGTCCTCACATCCCCTGCACAGCCTGGAACATAACATTTGTTTCCATGATCTGCCATGTTCGCTATCCTCGCGTGACGCTTGTTTACCTGCATAACTCCAGATGATACGGCTGCGCAGTTCCTCCTGACAGTGAACATGTGCTGCATATGCAAATGTTGGGGGGCGTACATATTAATGATCCCGACGATTGCATCACTCTCGGTGTTACGTTGAGATTTGCCTATTTTTCTGTAGTGTTTTTCACAAACAAGATTTACATATGAAGGAGGAGGCAATGGTGTTTGAGACTCACTGTATGTGATTTACATGCACTGAACTCTTGTTATTTAACTATGGCAAGGTTAATACAATTTTTCATTCTAGGGCACCTTTAATGTAAAAGTGAAATCTAAATATCTGCATTACAGTGGCCACTAAGAAACATATTAATCTATGACTAAAATGCTGTCTAGGTAGGCAGCTCACTAGGTTTTTAAATAAAGCCATAGTGTCTCACGTAGAAACAGCATGCTAGGAACTAACCCAACCCCCCCCCCAAAAAACCTAGAAGAACAGATGTGATTTCTTGACAAACGCTTTAGAGGAACAAAGAGTTTTACTTCCTTATGCTCTTTCTATCTTCGCCATCTGCATGACTATACTGAATAGGACACTCACCACATCATAGCCGGTGGGAGCTCTGTTTCTCGAGGCCACAACCCCTACGCCAGTGATCGGGTCCATGGGCATCTCTGGCAGGGCGTCTGAAAGGTCCCGTACCTCAGGCATCATGGAGGAATTCTGAGGAGACAAGAGTGTTGTTAAAACATTTACACTCTAAACAACCAACCACTTGACAGAACATGCCAGATCAGTCTAAATAGTGTTTGTTTTGTCTACAAAAGCAAATGAACATACCCTAGTTTGCTAGACTCCACCCTTGGTTACGATTGCTACCTCACAACATCCCATAGGAATGAACTGGGGATTTCCATGAACAGCATGATTTTTAGTAGGATGTGCTAATAAAGCGGCATTTTTTTTCTCCCGCTTTTCTTTAAAGAAGTTAAATTATGCAGCAATGTGATTAAAAACTACAGAGACTGCAATGGAGGCGAACTCGCATTGAACTAAATCTCAATTTCAAGTTAAAACATAAGTATAATGTTTCTAACCAACACTTTAGTTGCTAGTAATGATGACACTTCAATGACCTGAATCAATACCTAAATGTAATGGTGTTAAGTTACTTACACTGGAACTAATTTAGATGATTTAAATGATATATTTGTAGATGAGGGTGACACAATCCACATGTGAACTTATCAAAATATATTGGATAAAAATATCCACTTTGGGTTCTTTGAATCAATATTATGTGACCCATTTTAGCCTATTTCTCCACTGAATTGTGTTTAATACTATCCAAACACACAAATAATCTATATACTTGCACGATCTGATTGAGTTAATTCCAGTTCATTTCCAATTTCGTAAGGTTTCATTTAATATGCCCCCTTAGTTTGAGTATAACATGATGCCAAATAGGGCCTATATGGTTTTATAGCGATATAAAAGTCAAAACACTTGCTATAATGTTCACATTTACTCAAGCTGATACCCTCACATATCTCTGAGACAGAATAAAAACATGACGGCACTGCCAAAACATGAAGACAAGCTGACAAATGAAACCAAGTCACCGTGCAAAAGACATGTTTGAACAGAGAACAATGTTCTGGAGAACAGAACAAGAGTCTAGATGGAAAGCACAAGAGGGTGGGGACGAAACACTGAGCCAGACGACAAGCAAGACATCAAACGAAGCACATCCTCTTATTTCCTTATCGACGGTTCCTCTAATCTTACACACTAACTACTTCAAGGGAAGAATATCTGAATTCCAAGACTATTACAATTAGTAGGATTCTGATAATGAAGTCTGTTTATTTACTTAGAGTAAATAAAGTATGATATGTATATAATATACTCATAATAAATATGAGTAAACACACTTCCAGAGGGTCTGAGAGCTTATAGTGATATGGAAAACGTGCATGTCTACCAGAGATCAACAGAGTTGAGGAAAAAATGTTTGGCATGGGTGTGTGAAGTGTAAAAGACACTTAAAGGTCCCGTTCTTCGCAATCCCATTGTTCAAACTTTAGTTAGTGTGTAATGTTGCTGTTAGAGCATAAATAATACCTGTAAAATTATAAAGCTCAAAGTTCAATGCCAAGAGAGATATTTTATTTAACAGAAGTTCCCTTTCAAAGCCTACAGCGAACGGCCGGCTTGGACTACATCCTGGTACTTCCTTCATTAATGACGTCAGTAGAACAGTAGAACAGACTAACCTCCGTCCACAAGAATACGTGAAAAAAAGGGGGCGTGGTCTTATTGCTGTCCCACGTGGAGAAGAGGAAGTGTCGCGTGGAGAAGAGGAAGTGGTGCGTTTGAGTGTGTTTGTCGCCATGTCGTCGAGACGCTGTTATTTTCATCCCGGAGTCAAATCACCTTTGTTTGGCTTTCCCAGGGACGCTGTAGAGATCATTAAGCGCATACATCTCCCGTTAAGAGGCGTGACCTTTCCGTGCAAGTTACGTGCGCTAAGCTGCTGTCGAATCACAACACAGGAACCGCTGGCACAATCAGAACTCGTTACGCATTTCTGAAGGAGGGACTTCATAGAACAAGGAACTCATCAGCCGTTTTTAGGACAGTGAAAACAGCGGTATACAGATAAGTAAATTGTGTTAAAAATACTGTGTTTTTTTACACGCGAAACATGAACACATGTTATATTGCACACTGTAAACACAATCAAAGCTTCAAAAAAACACGAAGAACGGGACCTTTAATATTCAGTAATATTATTGATTTGACTACACTGACACTATTGGATGATGATGCTAGAGCTGCTTCTAGATGAATTTAACTAATTTCATAACTGATGAACTTTATCAACACGATCTATCGGGAAAACGTACATTTTTTTTTATGAGGTGGCGATTTCGTTTGAATTCGTACAATTTTTAGAAAGAACTCATTATGAAGGACCACCCCTAACCCTGCCCCTGCCCGTCACTGGGGTTTAAACAGATTGGGCTTCATTAATGAAACGCGGGCAGAACGAACTTGTGTAAATCGTTTGTAAAGCCGTTCTGTGTAAATTTTCAGATTCATGAAAATGTTCGTATTTTCAAAATGTCAGTAGGTATGAACTAAAGTTACACCTGCTCCCTACCACATGTAAATGGTGCATTAAACATTTGAATTTGCCCTCTCTTTTTTTTTTTTTTTTAACTGTTCAACTTTGCGTAATAGGCAGTACTCGTCACTGCCCCTTTTTTCACACCCAGCCGTCCAATCACAGTGGAGGAGGGGCGGGACAAATACTACACTGACTAGGGATGCGTGGTATACCGGTACTGGGAAAATACCGGTATATATTTTATTTCAAACTGTACAATATCATGATTTTGCTCATTTCGGTAAATGCTGCGGTTCCGAAGTTCACCACTAGGTGGCAGTGCGCTACCCAAACTGACATGAAATCGGCAAATGTGGCAATATAGAACAAAATGAATACAGCAGTTGAATCTCACTCAACACGCACAAAACTATAAAGAGAGGAGTAGACGTGAAATTTGGAATTACTTTGCTTATAAAACTGCTGAAGAACCATCAAACCTTGCCAAGCATTTGTCACTTGCCATTCCTGTCTTGTACAAGACATTAGTTTGACAGGTGAGTGCATAAATCAAACGATCTAATTAGACGCACATAAGATCGTATTGTTTAAATATAACAAAATCTCCAGCGTTCGATTTCAACCAGTGATGTTCAGATTTCATAATAATTACACGCATACTATTGCACTATTTACATGTGCGAAATACACAACCAACTGTGTTTATGTGACTACTCACTAAAGATGATGTCCATCTTTAGTGAGTAGTCACAAACACAGTTGGTTGTGTATTTCGCGCATGTAAATAGTGCAATTTATGACATAATTTTGTGTCTGTTTGACTAAGGAAAACACTTAATATGGAATATGAGAGCTCTTTAGGCTTGTGTGTTTGTTGTTGGTATGAGGAAAACACACTCTCAGAGAGCTCCCATCCGGTGTATTACGAAATGCTATAAAATCGCTTGCATGTTCAAATTGGCAAGGTTTAAAAAGACATGGGCAAGTTATTTCCGTCAGCTCTCCCGAAATGTAAGCGAAAGTGTTGAATCGGAGCACGCAGATTGCTTTTATAGTGCATGTGCGATGTCTTTTGAAGCCAGAAGCCATTTGCACATTTTTAGAGCTAGGGAAGTGAGTATTGTGGAAATGACTTATCACAAGAAAGTTTCCAAATGCCTGATTTGATGTGATAATCTTTGTTGATTCATTTAATAATAAACATTTGCGCTAATTCCCCGCTTCATTAACCCCAAATTTGCGCTAGTGAGTAAAATGATGCGCAATACCCGCGCCAAAATTCAAACCCTGTATGATATAAATTTAATATCGGTACTTCGGTATTAGATTGTGGTACCGTACCGAAGCTAAAATTGTGGTATCGAGCCATCCCTAACACTGACCAATCATCCTTCTTGTATAACGACTGAACAACAATGGAGAAGTAAAAATTGCCGGTTCCTGCATTTTTATATTCAGTAATATTCTTCAAAATGGGATACTAGTGACACATAACTACCATGGATATTTCTGTATCATAGCAGCCAAAGTATCTCAGCTTGCAAAGCACTTTCAAGCGCCACCAGCTGGCCGTTTTCAGAAGAGCACCAGGCATTTTTTTAGCTGGCTAAAAATACTTTGGTGGACACATGATAATTTAATATTTATTGATATGGCCAGTTAGTCTCCTTAGCATTTATACAATATACTGGAGCCAAACCTCAGAAGAGAATCCGGAAGATTCCACAGCGTTCCTGGATACATAATTTGCGTAATTGTAACTCATGGGCGTGGATTATGCTAATTATGAATGAGCGCACCCTATTTACGAATGTTTGGAATTCATTAATATACACATGCTTAACTAACGAATCTGTGGTATACTTATCCGGAGGAGAGTTTTCGTTAAGGTCCATTTTACGCACAAATTACTCAGAATTTGTTTGTATATTTACGAAAGTTTCATGAATGAGATGTGCAAGTTATTTTCGCGTCTTTTTGCGCTTGAATGTTTAAAGGTCCCGTTCTTCGTGTTTTTTTGAAGCTTTGATTGTGTTTACAGTGTGCAATATAACATGTGTTCATGTTTCGCGTGTAAAAAAACACAGTATTTTTCACACAATTTACTCATCTGTACACCGCTGTTTACACTGTCCTAAAACGGCTGATGAGTTCCTTGTTCTATGAAGTCCCTCCTTCAGAAATACGTAACGAGTTCTGATTGTGCCAGCGGTTCCTGTGTTGTGATTTGACAGCAGCTTAGCGCACGTAACTTGCACGGAAAGGTCACGCCTCTTAACGGGAGATATATGCGCTTAATGATCTCTACAGCGTCCCTGGGAAAGCCAAACAAAGGTGATTTGACTCCGGGATGAAAATAACAGCGTCTCGACGACATGGCGACAAACACACTCAAACGCACCACTTCCTTTTCTCCACGCGACACTTCCTCTTCTCCACGTGGGACAGCAACAAGACCACGCCCCCTTTTTCGCGTATTCTTGTGGGCGGAGGTTAGTCTGTTCTACTGTTCTACTGACGTCATTTATGAAGGAAGTCCCAGGATGTAGTCCAAGCCGGCCGTTCGCTGTAGGCTTTGAAAGGGAACTTCTGTTAAATAAAATATCTCGCTTGGCATTGAACTTTGAGCTTTATAATTTTACAGGTATTATTTATGCTCTAACAGCAACATTACACACTAACTAAAGTTTGAACAGTGGGATCACGAAGAACGGGACCTTTAAAGGGGTGATGAATTGAGAAATCAACTTTCCCTTGAGCCTTTGATATATAAAAGTTAATCGTGATATAAGAATATCCTGTAAGTTTCAGAGCTGAAAACGTCCTTGTTAGTCAAATTAAAGCTTTTATTGACACCAGGCCCAGAAAACGAGAGCTCTCAGAAATATGTCGACCACTGACATCACAGGACGGCTCAACAGATAAATATGTACGTCTGATTCTGTAGCCCCGCCCTCCGACTCGTGGAGCTAAACGGACGGATCGCGCTACCAAGCTATAAACATGGCGAAGAGAGTAATGTATTCCACTGTGCCTGGTTGTGGAAGAACACAGTCCCTGCATAAGCTTCCTTCTGATTCTACTATTAGGATGTGTGGTTGAACTTTATTTTTAATAAAGTTCCAGCTCACTTGGTAAAGACACTGCACGTTTGTTCGCTTCATTTCACCGCAGAATCGTTTGTAAACAAGACACAGGTCGAGACTGGATTTGCAGACATAGTGAGATTAAAACACAATGCTGTGCCTTCTATATTGGATCTCTATTTGCACTTTCAATATTGAGTAGGCTACTTTGATTATGGTATTATGGTTATTGTTTGCACTTAACCCTCTAGGCGCCACGGTCGAGTTTACTCGACAAGATGCGGCACTGAATAAAACGGCCGATTTTGTCAAATAGGGTGTCAAATTTCATTCAACCTCCCCTCCACTAGATGTCAGAGATGTCATACTTCATCCCCGACTCAAAAAAACGTCATGCTTCTATACAAAATCTTCGAGCAAGAGCGCATTGAATCAGTGCGAACAAACGCGGAGCTAGTGTGCGCGTGAGCCATCTTATCAGAGCAATATTGTCAATGTCAGCGAGTATTTGCATTAGATTATTATTTTCTAATGGCATCAATAAAGCTTACCCACAATGAAGTGTTGGGTCTGCTATTCGCGGACCCTAATTCTGAAGGGGAATATCTGATGACGGTGATTCAGAAAATGAAAGTATAGCCCTACACCAAGCACAAACGGTGAATCCTTTGCCCAATGTGATGGTCATTTGCCCAATGTCAGTGGTGGGAACACAGTGGTGTTTCACGGGTTTCGGAGTGTTCATCGCGAAGTTATCAGGCGTGTTACGCCGGCTTCACACCGCACGCGCTTTTGCGTTGGCCGGGCAGTGGTGCGGATGGAGAGCGCGAGCCGCGCGCGGCCGTGTTGCACTGGCAGCATTGGTCTCACGCAGCTGAACCGCGTGTATTGCAATTACAGTTAGTGGGCAATGTGGAGGCAGGGTGGGAAGTCACAATGACAATGACAGTAGTCCAAACTGTGCAAACTCGGCGGGCGTGCGCGCGCGCGTGCGTCTGTCTCTCGTCTTGTCTCGTATCTCTCATGATCTCTGCCTTGCCGTGGCGAGTGAGCTTTTGAACTAAACAGGTCTTGTCTACTTGTGTTTGTGTGTCATATGAATAATATACATGTGCCCCATACATGGAATCAGAGTGCCTACTGTATGTAGTAAATGGAAAGTCTCTACAGCAAAAGGCCAACCGCTGCATGCATTCGGTTTGTTTCTACCATTTATTAGTAACGATTTACACAGTTTGTTTACTATTTACTATTTACCTGAGCATTCAGTATTGTGCAAAATAGCATACAGAAGGTGAGGGACATTTTTGGGGGAAAGAAGTGCTGCATTTATCATTTAAACATGTGACTTTTCATCAAAATTCTATAATCCAAGGTGACCACCACCATATGACGTCATAATATGCAAATTAGATGGGACAATGTAATCCCTACATAAACTTTGGGTCATCCTTAATATTTCTCTAATTTACAGAAAGTCTCTATCTTTTATCACTTTTAAGATATAGCCTTTTCAAATTAAGATGTCAAAATCGAACATTTTAGGAAAAAACCTCTGGCGCCTAAAGGGTTAATATCTATGATCAGTTTGTGGGTTCAGTTAGAAGGTCAAAAGAAGCTTGTGTGCAGTTCTAAGGTCTGGAAGAGACAGTCATACAGGAGAGAAGCCAGTCAGTTGAGTTTTTGGCAAAACCTTTACAGTGCTTGAGTATTGTTGTATTTTACTGCATATGATAAATCATACTCAAGTAGAACTGAAATAACATTCATTACAAGATGATGAGTTAAAACATTTCAAATGCACCTGCAAACTATTTTTCTAGTCATGCATTTCATCATTGAGGATTTATTAAAAATACTATGTAAAAATCTTGTCTCGTCTCATTCTCGTGAGATAAGCGTCTCGTCACAACTCTAAAAAATAACATTCCTTTTTTGAGCGTGCGTACGTGTGTGTGTGTGTGTGTGTGTGTGTATGGGTCGCAGTTATTCACTGATCAGGCCGACCAAGCGTGTGTGTGTGCGTGGGTGTGTGTACGGTTCGCGGTTATACAGTCCCTCCAGAAAAACGCGATTATGCGATCACGTGATTTAACGCATAATCAGCCAAAGTCCACATATTTATGCGGGGGCCGCATTTTTTCAAATACGCCGCACTTTCGCCGCATAAATTGCCTATTTCCGCGTGCAAAATATGCGGGCTAGCATTATTTCATAATCCCCGTATTTTCGTTGCAAAAAAAGTCATATATATATTAGCAGAAAGTTGAAGAATGTTTGTTTACTTCACACAAGTGCCGCCATTTCCCCCTATTGCCATGGGAACGTTTTGAAGTGACATAATTACCCGACAAGAACGTCATCGAAAACCTACAAACCCCTTGGTGAAACCATAGATATCGGTGAAACCATGATGAAGCACGCAGATTCCCATTTGCCAACAAAAATAACAGCAAAAGACGCGCCTAGCAGTTTCCCGGTGTGTTGACCGATTTCAAAACACTGCATCATGAAGCTTTGAAGCGTTATGAATCAATGAGTCGATTCAGCGGTTTGGAGCGTTATGAATCAATGAGTCGATTCAGCGGTTTGAAGCGTTATGAATCAATGAGTCGATTCAGCGGTTTGAAGCGTTATGAATCAATGAGTCGATTCAGCGGTTTGGAGCGTTATGAATCAATGAGTCGATTCAGCGGTTTGGAGCGTTATGAATCAATGAGTCGATTTAGCGGTTTGAAGCGTTATGAATCAATGAGTCGATTTAGCGGTTTGGAGCGTTATGAATCAGTGAGTCGATTCAGCGGTTTGGAGCGTTATGAATCAGTGAGTCGATTCAGCGGTTTGGATCGCCAAAGTCACGTATTTCAGCAGTTTGACACGCGATACGAATCATGAATTGACTCACTGATTCATAGCATCATGATGCTGTGTTTTGAAATCGGGCATCACTATACACAAGTTTTTGAGCCGTTTCCGCTCTACATCGTAAACTCCTCCCATCGATGCAATCCACTTCCGTTCTGGCGGGCTGGGTTTGTTTCGTTAGCTAGCTCCGTTGTGCCGACAAAGCACTGATATCGCAGTTACAAAGAGGATATAACGTTAAACAATTACAACATGAAGAAAAGTGGCTCGGGAACGACGTGTGCGGTAGTTGGTTGCAAAAACTCGAGAAAGCACCTGAACGAGTGGTTAGACAGAGAGTGCTACGACCACAAACCAGCCACGAAGAGGCAATGTCCATGCGCTCTATTGTTTACATTTTTTCGCAAGCCTGATACTGACTCGGAATCAAGGATTATCAAGGATAATCAGAGTGCCTCATGAGGTTTAGAATCTTGCCTTGTGTCCCTGTCTACCAACACCCAGCCATGTTGTTCATTAAATACAGATAAACACAACAAATACTGCATGCATTGTATTTTTTTATATTATATATGAATATTTTCATAGTAATGTAATTGTGTGGGCTGCTTTTGTATTTTACTACTTAATACCTGTTAGGATTAAACACGCAATCTTTCTTGTTGAAGCCATTTGTTTAGTTTCCTCGAAACAATTAATTCATCCAGTGTTATTTATGTACAGTATGAGCTTACTATGAATGATGAACTGTGTTAAAAGAAATTGTAGCACTCTAAGGAACATAAGGCCTATCATTCATGATCGTAGTTCAGTGCAATAATTAAATAATAATTAAATGAAATGAAATAACATCAAACTTTAATTTTCATTCAAACAGTACAGGCACACTGATATATTGCACAGCATAAAGAGATAATATAATGTACCGGTAGTTTATTTTAGTTTTAAAATGCTAAGATATTTACACATTGACATTACACAACTGACTTTGTTGCTGTGCAGATATTGATATGCCTCGGAGGCTTTCAGATTGTCCATTGCTTTTCCATCTATTGCCATGGATTGCACGAAGTAGGAGCAAATCTTGCTGTACGTTATGCTGGGCCACGTCGTCATGTTATCCTCCCAGTTCTGCACTGAATTCGGGTGGGGGAGAGTAACGCCATCTCCAGTTAAAGTAGTAGAACTGTGTTCCCAAGCTAGCATCGTGATCGCTGTGTTTACACCGGCAGACGCTGCGCAAACCACTTCCGGCGGAAATGAAATGCATTTGTGTAGAGTAATGGCGCCGCCCACGATTTGGCGCGTTAACTTGTGTATATAAGTCGTTATTTAGTTTTTTTTTGCGCACAATAACTATTCTCGTCGCTTCATAAAGTTATTGTAGAACCACTGTAGTGAGATGGATTTTTTAACGACGTCTTTAGTACCTTTTATGGGTCTTGAGAGTGTACATTGTGCCAGTGGAGGCCTTTCTGAGCCATCGGAATTCAACTAAAATATCTTCATTTGTGTTCTGAAGATAAACGGAGGTCTTGCGGGTGTCCAACGACATGAGGGGACGTCATTAATGACAGAATTTAAATTTTTGGTGCGTGCCCTTATTCGAGCCCTGCATTTAAATCTAGCGCATCAATTCTCTGTGTAGGCCTCTCTCTTTCTCTCACATTGAGTGCACGTGTGTGTGAAAGACAGCGAGAGAGGACTTATTTTTTTCAATCACAGATACAATTTCCCAGCCATTGGTTAATTAAAGACATTTTTAGTCACCTAGCATGAAATTTGGCTGCATATGCGAGTGATTTACTAGCATTGTATAGGGTTGTAGAGGCATTCTGGTATCATGTTGCATTTGTCTTTGTCAGGAGACACTTCACAAATCAACTGATTTTGGAGTCAGGGCTTGGTCTTCTGCTCTTCTAAGGAGTTATGTAGCTGAATACAAATGATTCACAGTCTTTGGATGGAGCTAAGCGCTTTAGAGGCAACCTTGGCAACCAGGCCTGCCCTCCGCGCTCTGCAAACAAGCCACAAAGAAGCTGTGTCAAATCACTGGTGCACATGGAAGCAGCTTGCAGCAAAGCAAACAGCAGAAGAAAGAGAGAGAGACCAAACTGAGAGCATGTGGGAACTCTGCAAGAGCCAAGAGAGAGTGTTAAAAAAAAAGGTGGTGATGATGATGATAATCTCTGGAGTCAACAGTGAGAAAACCCAACAGGAATAGACTGCATTCGTTAACAGGGAAGGAATGCAGTTCTTACAGAAAAGGAAATCGTATATTCTATGTTAGTTTAATGTGAATAAAGACTGCAACATCCGAAATCACTGCTAATACTAAGATTTCATAAACCCCTTTCCAATTCATAATACGACAAATTTGTTCCAATTCAATTCTACCCAAGAAAAGGCTGTTTTGGGCGAGAAAACACTCCCAGAAAGAGGTAACGTCAGTGTTTGAGCAAGGGATAATATACTCTCAAAGTTTACTTTTCAAAACTATAGCAATGCAAACCACAAAACTAGAGCACTCACAATATAATCAACTATCAAACTGCAAAGCTATTACAGCTTTAGGGCTGTAATCTCCCAGTCGATTAGTCGATTATTAGTCGATATGTTCTGGCTCGACCAAAATTCTGATTGGTCGATTTTTTGCCGCGTTCATTTCGTTAATTTTACCGCGTTCATTTCATCAGTTTTGCCGCGCCGCGTTCATTTCATCAGGTGGAGAGCACTAATTGCTAATGGGGGTGTTTTCAGAGCACCCCTGTTTCACAGGTAACTGTCTGTCTTCAGAACACCCCCTTGTTTCCACTTCTTTTGGATTAGCCCAACCCGCTGGTGAAGAGAAGTCTCTCGCTGGTCCTTTGTTTTTCATTCCCCGCTGGCTCAAACGCATGCCCATAGCGGTAAACTTGAAGAACGCCCATCAACATACACATGAGGGGAAGCGTCACAACACCACGCTTCAGTTGTGCTGCAAAAGTGGATCTGTGCTGTCGGTTTTGCCGCGTTCATTTCATCAGGTGGAAAGCACTAACTGCTAATGGGGGTGTTTTCAGAGCACCCCTGTTTCACAGGTAACAGTCTGTCTTCAGAACACCCCCTTGTTTTCACTTGGATTAGCCCAACCCGCTAGAGAAGAGAGACAGATTGAAGAAGGCTATAGTTTGCTGTATATTATTTATTTAATTGGGAGGGAGTTTTTTTCTGCTCTTGATCTGGCTTGTTTAATAAATATTCCTTTTTTATTAAAGTGGACGTGCCTTTTGTGTTTAAGAGTAAAAGCTTTTAGTTAATAGTCTATTCGTGTCTCAGCCACGAAGCTGAGCTGAGCTCCTGTTCGAGCTGCACAGAGCGGCTGAAATGATAGTGTCTGTCAGTTAGTATAATACATATGACAAAAACAATTGTCTAAATTATGTTGCATATTCCTCAAAAGTTCTTGTGATGATATCACTAGTTGACAACGGAAATCATAGGCTATGATGGTGCTCGTGATGCAACGCTGTCAGAGCCGACAGACTCGTGTGTCAGACTCATTTCAGTGCAAAATAATCAGGTCAAAAACGATTTAATATACTGCAAATAGCCTACTAGTGTTTATGTTTATTTATAATTCATTTAGGCAGACAACAAGACTACCAAGTACTGCGCACAGTGTGCAGCTAATTAATTTAACGTTTTTTTTCCTAACGTCATTTTTAGTCGATTTTTAGTCGAAAATTTCAGGACCTCAGTCGACCAAGATTTTCTTTGGTTGATTACAGCCCTATACAGCTTCAAACTATTTTAATTTGCACACAGTTATGAGAAATTGATTAGTATGAATAGCTACTAGCCTCATTATTATTTCAACTTAGTTAGTTAGTTAGTACAGAGACGTGGTCCGGATCTGAAAGAGGAACACAGAACCCGGTCAAGGTAAAGGGGTAAATGGTGGAACGCTCCCATCATCCATTCATTATTATCGAGCCATTCATTCATTATTCGTTGACATTCTGATATATGGAGCCTAGCTTTATGATTTATATAGCCAGCATTGCCGGTCAGCAACATTGGATGCGTTTTGGATGCCGGGTTGTGAGCCCCCAAAGTAGTTTAACCAGCACTATTTCTAATTACTAACTAGATTAAAACAAGCTGGACCAGCATAAAAATGCTAAATTTACATGCAAAATAATAATCTGTTTAAAATCAGATTGATAGTCCAAGCAGAATATCAGGTTAACACCTCAAATCACTTGCAGTGCAAAGTTATGTTTATATGCACTCAAATAATCAGCTTCAGATCAGTAGTCGGATTGATGGCCAAACTGAATTTTGATCTGATTGAAAGCATTGACCTGAAGTAATCAGCCTACATGCATGCGTACTGAAAATTGGTTTGGAATACATAAATACTAGGGGTGTAACGGTACACAAAACTGACGGTTCGGTACGTACCTCGGTTTTGAAGTCCCGGTTCGGTATGGATTCGATACAGCAGTTTTACAAAATTGCTTTTTATTAATTTTTATTCAACAGTGGTTTAATGAAAAAAATTGTCTCTGTCCTTAAATGAATGAAATTATAACTAAAAGTTTCTTAAAGATAATGCTGTAAACTATATAGGGAGCCCTTACTTGCATATAGCTATTAAAGATTAACAACAGAGCCCAAACTATTAGCCTAAATTCAGTTGCTATTTATTTTTAGATATAATAATCAACACTCATAAGCTTCACATAAGGCAGTTTTTGCATTAACTTCTAAATCTAATTATTTGTATTCGTTGTTGAAATATAATCATTTAGTGGCTGTAATTTTCATGACAGGTTTATTTAAACCTACATTAAACCTACATATACATTAAAAAAAGACATCACTAACAGGCTAAGTAGTATATAATGAATATATATAGGCAAATATAATGAATATAACGGCTAATATAGTGCATGTATTCAGTGAAAGAGTTGATTTCTCTAGTGAGCTACAGCTGTGGACACTGAATGACTTCTGAGTAAACGTGATTCTGCATGACATTGTTTACAAGCAGTTTTATTGTCTTTCCGCGGCTGAAACGCAGATGGAGCGATTACACGACATATGATACATTTCAGTAAGTTGTAATGTATCCTCAACACACCTTAAGATATATTAATTTATGTTTATTCTTTAGGAAGAGATGATCGCATTGACTCGCGCGCCGCCGCTTTAAGTTGAACTGATACGCGTCTATGATCGCATTGACTCGCGCACCGCGCGCTGCCGCTTTAAGTTGAACTGATACGCGTCTATAAGTCAAGTCACCCCTAGTAAACACAGATGGAGTGATTACACGACATATGATACATTTCAGTAAGTTGTAATGTATCCTCAACACACCTTAAGATATATTAATTTATGTTCATTCTTTAGGAAGAGATGATCGCATTGACTCGCGCGCTGCCGCTTTAGGTTGAACTGATACGCGTCTATCAGTCACGTCACATTAAAGAGCGTTAAAACGTCATTTATCGTTTGAATTTTGTGATAAAATGGACTGAATACTTAATATGTTCGTGTGGGAACTTGGATTGAAGTGTGTTCTGCGCTTACAACAAGCCGACTGTTAACTGTTAAAGATTACATTCATAACCGCTCGGTACACGCGTGCACCGTACCGGAAGCCCTGTACCGAAACGGTTCAATACGAATACGTGTACCGTTACACCCCTAATAAATTCATATTTAATTGAATATTTGATTGGGATTGCAACGTTTAGGGTTCATATAAACAGAACTTTCAGAATCTGAAATCGGACTAATTTATCTGATGTACAACAAACAGAAATCTGCCCCATAGAGAATAACTGCTGAAAGTGAACCATTTTTTAGCATTTTTAAAATCACAAAGAAATGCACTTTCATTAGAAAAAAAATATCCCTACTTTAATAGTAGAAAATATTTACAGTACAAACCTTATCAGTGAACTATGAGGGCCAAAAAAGAGAGCAAAATCTTTGTTCATTATTCGTAATCTAGGTACAAATGTTCAATTAATCGAGATTTAGATTTTTTTTGGTCAAATCGTTACAGCCCTAATGTAGTTCATATTTACATGTACGAGTAATCATTTGAAGGGTATTGTATGTTTTATACACAGCGAAAATAGCCTGCATTTGACTGAAATTACAGAATTGGCAGAAAGCAGACTATCTGGAATGTTTATATGGTTGTCAGTGCATGCATTTAGGGACACTATGTTAGTTTTAATACGATTTTACTAATAAATAGGCAAGAATAAACCTGGTGTCCACCATGAGTCCTGTTCATTCCGACAACAAAGCACTTGAATGCTAGAAGGTCGTAATCACGACTTCTAAAGTGGGAATTAGGAAATGTCTGATAGCATGTGAAGGCAGCATTAGAATAGTCTCATTAAACAATCAAATGTTGGCAGAAGCACACGGGTGTTAGCAATAGGCTTTCCTATCCCCACCCCAAAAAGAGGAAAGTTATTAAAGTTATGATGTCCTATTGGATAAACCACAGCGAAGCTAAATTCATGCTGGTCTTTCAACCGGCTCTGTCTAACCAGTATATATGATGAATCTTCATAAACAAATGCACACCAAAGCAATTATCATAAAGAACAGATGCATCCTTCCTGAAACATGAGCAGGAAAGGCTCTGCGATGCCGCTTGGACATTAGGGGCAGATCTGCTTTCCTATCACGCATCTGTCAGGAGGACAGAGCAGCCTCAGATGGCACAGATGCTGGCACTGTCAACACACTGCCAACAGAGATGTCAGGAAGATATTTTAGGGCGCAACAATAAGGACGGCCCAGAGCCAGATTGAGAGACGCTTGGGACAGTTGACAGAAGCTTAACTCGACCAATCGGACCACTGATGGATGGAACCAACGATAGAACGAGGGATGGATGGAACCATAGAACGAGGGATGGATAGAACCATAGACCGAGGGATGGATGGATGGAACCAAGGATAGAACGAGGGATGGATGGAACCAACGATAGAACGAGGGATGGATGGAACCAACGATAGAACGAGGGATGGATGGAACCATAGAACGAGGGATGGATGGAACCATAGAACGAGGGATGGATAGAACCATAGACCGAGGGATGGATGGATGGAACCAACGATAGAACGAGGGATGGATGGATGGAACCAACGATAGAACGAGGGATGGATGGAACCAACGATAGAACGAGGGATGGATGGAACCATAGAACGAGGGATGGATGGAACCATAGAACGAGGGATGGATGGAACCATAGAACGAGGGATGGATGGATGGAACCATAGAACGAGGGATGGATGGATGGAACCATAGAACGAGGGATGGATGGATGGAACCATAGAACGAGGGATGGATAGAACCATAGACCGAGGGATGGATGGATGGAACCAAGGATAGAACGAGGGATGGATGGAACCAACGATAGAACGAGGGATGGATGGAACCAACGATAGAACGAGGGATGGATGGAACCATAGAACGAGGGATGGATGGAACCATAGAACGAGGGATGGATAGAACCATAGACCGAGGGATGGATGGATGGAACCAACGATAGAACGAGGGATGGATGGATGGAACCAACGATAGAACGAGGGATGGATGGAACCAACGATAGAACGAGGGATGGATGGAACCATAGAACGAGGGATGGATGGAACCATAGAACGAGGGATGGATGGAACCATAGAACGAGGGATGGATGGATGGAACCATAGAACGAGGGATGGATGGATGGAACCATAGAACGAGGGATGGATGGATGGAACCATAGAACGAGGGATGGATGGATGGAACCATAGAACGAGGGATGGATGGATGGAACCATAGGATGAGGGATGGATGGATGGAACCATAGGACGAGGGATGGATGGATGGAACCATAGAACGAGGGATGGATGGATGGAACCATAGAACGAGGGATGGATGGATGGAACCATAGAACGAGGGATGGATGGAACCATAGAACGAGGGATGGATGGATGGATGGATGGAACCATAGAACGAGGGATGGATGGAACCATAGAACAATGGATGGAACCAACTAGGTGATATGGCCCAAAAAAATTATCACAATAATAATTTTCCATAACAGTCGATTTCGATAATTATCATGATAAATGTAAAATCTTTATTTCTTTAAAGTTTAAAGGCATATTTTTGCTCCTGAGTGAAAGATGTAGAAAACAGACAGTTAACTGTGGTTTTAAATTATCCTTTATTGTCAAAACATGACAAACTTCCCAAACAGGTGAACAATTTATCAAAACTGAGGTAGATTTATTTATTACTAATAAAATCAATATTAATAGAGTAGAATATAAATAGAATAATAAGAAAATAAATATCTATAGTAAAATCTAGAACTGTAATGATAACATTTGGCTCTGCTGACTGTAAATGCAAAGTTAAAGTGCTTTAAAGATCATGTTTGTCAGTAAACAAAAAAATCTTTCTGGTCAGCATGCCAAACCTTTTAAATAAATGACACTGACAATATAGATAAAAGAAAAAGCTTTTTTTTTTACTCTACACTCTTTATATCAATAATATAATTACATATACTTAATTAAAATAATTGTGTAAGTAGTAAAACAATAAACACGCAAACGGGCAAAAAATGCGTTTTACGTTTAGAAACATTTTGAGTCCCCCCTCTCTTGCCTTACAGTGGATTGGTCCACCGCGCACCGACACACACACACACACACACACACACACACGTGTTAATTTTGACAGCATATTTTGATTTAGTTTTAGTCATAGTCTTTTGACTAAAATGCCATTTAGTTTTAGTCATATTTTAGTCACCTGAATTGTTTTTAGTTTTAGTCTAGTTTTAGTCGACTAAATATCATAAGATTTATAGATTAGACAATAGATTTAGTCTCCTAAAATCGAATGAGTTTAGTTCAATTGTAACACATTAAGCATTTAAGTATCACATAACCGACTGTCACTTGAACTGACATTTTGACATCATTTTGATTTTGACATTAAAAATACACGAAAGAGCTCAATTCACTTTTTCTTTGTTTTTAAAAACATCTATATAGTTTTTATAACTTTGTATTTCTGTTTTAGTTAGTATATCATGTTAAGCTAAAGCTTCAAATAAGTTTGTTTATTATTTTTAATTTCAGTTAACATTTATTTAATTTCAAGTAACAAAGATTTTTTTTTTATGGTTTTAGTGAACTATTATAACCCTGATACTTTATTGAATATGTGTCAAATACTGGTCTTTCCTCCTGACTATGAATTAAATGGGAATGAAATTAAATACAGTTTATTGTGTAAGCAAAAATGAATATATAATGCGTGACTCTTAATTATAAACCAGCTGGAAATACACCGGGACTCTTATTTTGAAATCTTGCCTTACTATTGCAGTTGCAGGAGCTCATTCAAGTTCAGATGAGGAGATAAAATATGCATTTTTACAACCGTCTAAAACACATTACTATATAAACATGGTAAAGTAAACATTGTCATTATTCATCAGCATTAGTTCATAAACAATTTCCTGGCATAAATGTGTGTTATTCATTGATTGTGAGCCGCTCTGGAGCGCTGGATTGGGGATGGATCGTGTTCTCCAGTGGCTAGATCAGTTCAGATCAAATGTGCGCATCTGTGACACAGGACATCAGTTCTGACTGGATCTCTTCCCTAATCGGCCCTCCCTAACATTTTCGTCTCGTTTTTATTTGTTGACGAAAATGAAAGTTGATTTTCGTTATAGTTTTTGTTAATCAACACTAGTTTTTATTTAGTTATTGTCTCGTTTTCGTCAGTGAAAAAAGGTCGACAAATTATGACGAAAATTATTTGTCAACGAAATTAACACTGACACACACACAACCTAAGCCTATGTGTGAACTGATATTAGGCTAATGTAGATATACCGCTGTGTTGGGCTCAATGTTATCGTTTTATTGAGGAAAATTATTTCGCGATAATTATCGTTATCGTTTTATCGCCCAGCCCTAGAACCAACGATAGAACAATGGATGGATGGAACAATTGAATGATGGATGGATGGATGGATGGATGGATGGATGGATGGATGGATGGATGGATGGATGGATGGATGGATGGATGGATGGATGGATGGATGGATGGATGGATGGATGGATGGATGGATGGATGGATGGATGGATGGATGGATGGATGGATGGATGGATGGATGGATGGATGGATGGATGGATGGATGGATGGATGGATGGATGGATGGATGGATGGATGGATGGATGGATGGATGGATGGATGGATGGATGGATGGATGGATGGATGGATGGATGGATGGATGGATGGATGGATGGATGGAACAATTGAATGATGGATGGATGGATGGATGGATGGATGGATGGATGGATGGATGGATGGATGGATGGATGGATGGATGGATGGATGGATGGATGGATGGATGGAACCATAGAACAAAAGATGGAACCAACGATAGAACATTGGATGGATGGAACAATTGAACGATGGATGGATGGATGGAACCATCGAATAATAGATGGATGGAACCATAGAACAATGGATGGATGGATGGATGGATGGGATATGATGGGATAAGATAATTATAAGGAAATAAGGAAAGTGAAAAGTATAACATGAAAAAACCCATAAATATTATGATAACAACTATACAAAAAGATAGAAATTGAGACTTAAAATCAATAGAGATCTGGTGCAAATCAAAATTAAATATGTCAACACCAGTGGCACAAATTTGGAATGAATCCAGGCCAGAGCATTATATATACAAAATACATACAAGATCCACATTTACTGTTCAAATACAAAGAAGCTCTTGGTCTAGAAATGAATTACGGCTCCAAATCTCACAAACAAGAGCAACATTCAGTAGAGACTCTGGCCGTAACAACATGTTGATTATACTAACCCATGCTGGGGATTTGATAACAAAAATGACACCGTATATGGTTATCAAATTCATTAGGCATCATAGTGAAAATCAGATCTGAAAATTCAATTTCATCATTTTCAAAGAGCCAACCATAAGACAGCTAGGGGTGCACCGATCCGATATTAGGATCGGATATCGGCCGCGATACTGACAAAATAGCTGGATCATGGATCGGAAAAATGAACAGATCCACAAGCCGATCCAGGTGTTTTTTTTCCGTCGCAGCAGAACCTACGTCATTCGTCAGCTTCACGTGTGTCGCATGCTAGAAGCAACATGGAGCGAGCCAGAGAGTCCGGTGTGGAGGAGATATTTCACGCTTGCCACGCCAACTAGTTCGTCGGCTGTTTGCAATGTCTGCAAAGTAACTTAAATGTTTCGAGGGGAGGTGGTATTACTGCAAAGTCAGGGTTTTTCCTGCATTGAACATTTGACGGCCGCCAAAGACTAATTTGATGAGTTATTGTGATTTACGAGTGATGTAGAACAGATGCTGCGCTTGTGACTGAGTGACAGAGAGAACGATCAGAGCTCCTCCCCCACGCACACTCTCTGAGTCTTCAAAATAATCAGTGTTAGCTGCTAGCTCGCTCATATTTCACATATTAATCCAAATCAAAAGGTCGGAAGACCGAAACCATGTTGCACGTGACACATTCGGACAATTTTGTCCTTGAATTATCGCTGGTTGTGAATTGCGCTCAAAAAATGTTGACTCTTCTCTGACCAGCTGATATAAAGCATACTTTCAATAAACGGGAGACAAATTATATTCAGTTATGAAGTGTTTTCTGTGTGTTGACATCTTTCGCGATGTTCTAACAGACGGGATTCTCACACAACGCGTCTGCTAATGTCCGATTCGCGACCTAATGACTCCTTTGAACCGAATAATTTTAACGACTGGTTAGAACAACTGATCTGTCCAACACTGAACTCATGAATCAGTTTATTAAGTTACTCAGAACGCATCTGAAATGAGAACACAGGTGTGCTTACCCAATTAAGCAAGAGTGGGTAGTAAGAATTATTTTTAATTATCAACAGTATTTCAGCTTATTTCTGTTGACAGTGTTTAGTAAAATAAATAGGCCTAGCCTACAATCATTTAGACTGGAGTGAGGTGAAACCAGAACAAAGTTATTAGCTAGCTGATCATTTTTATTAAATTGCATATGGCAGAAAATTAAGACTATTTGTTAATTTGTAATGCTACTTTTTAATATTGATATGATTATATACCAAAACAATTATCTGTAGTGTAAAAAATGTTTGGTAACTGTCAGATTACTATTGTATGTTTGACCAATACACTGTTTTTTGTTTCCACTGCTACATTTTATTTATTTAAAGAAGTTTGATTACATTCTATTTTAGATTTGAATGCACAATTGTTTTTTAAATAAATAAGAATTCAACACTTTACATTCATCTGTTATTTTGTCTTAGTTATGTTTAGTTAGTAAAGTCTGGTGCCTTTAGTCTCTTCAAGGAAGGTATAAGGTGGAAGATATGCAGTTTATTATTAATTCAACAATAGTATCGGATCGGTATCGGGTATCGACAGATACACAAAGCCCAGGCATCGGTATCGGGACTGAAAAAGTTGGATCGGTGGACTCCTACTTAGTATTGCAGGAGCTCATTCAAGTTCAGAGATGAGGAGATAAAATATGCATTGCTACAACCGTCTAAAACATGTTACTATATAAACATTGTAAAGTAAACATTGTCATTATTCTTTAGCATTAGTTCATAAACAATAGCCTGGCATAAATGTGCACTATTCCTTGATTGTGAGCCGCTCTGGAGCGCTGGATTGGGGATGGATCGTGTTTTCCAGTGGCTAGATCAGTTCAGATCAAATGTGCGCATCTGTTACACAGGACATCAGTTCTGACTGGATCTCTTCTCTAATCGTCCCTCCCTAACATTTTCGTCTCGTTTTTATTTGTTGACGAAAATGACAGTTGATTTTCGTCATAGTTTTTGTCATCCATCACTAGTTTTTATTTAGTTATCGTCTCGTTTTCGTCAGTGAAAAAAGGTCATTGACGAAATTATTCGTCAACGAAATAAACACTGCTATCCGTGTGCATACGGTAGCTGTTACAAACACTGGTCATAGGATTAAGTAATGCAGATGTTGTTCTGTGGTATTTGTGGGAGTTTTATTCAACGACCACCTGGCTGCGGTTTGGACGTGTGTGTGTGTGTGTGTCTCTCCAGTGTTCCCCACACATAGACTAATTTGCGGCGATGCGCCACAGAATCAACACCGGCCGCCACACATATTGCGTTTTTTGGCAGTCGCCAAAGCAAATTTTGTATCAGGCTAAAGCCTTATTTGATCAGTGAGTGATGTAGAAACGGACTACTGCGCTTGTGACAGGTGGTCGCATGAGTTGCTGAGAGAAGAATGAGCAGAGAGAGAGCCCCTCCTCCGGCCGCGCGCGTGCACTCACCGTCTTCCTCGCACATATTAATCAAAATCAATTGAGAATTGACACGACGGTAAAAGATCGGAAGACCGAAGTTACTTTTAAAATTAAGTATAGTACAGTCAGTGTGCACTTTATTATGCTGCTTGCTTGTTGCTACTCTGTGCAATAGTGTAATCATTTTATTTATGCTTAAATATTTATTTTCAGAATTTTAATTATGCTTAAATATTTATTTTCAGAATTTTAATTATGCTTAAATATTTATTTTCAGAATTTATTTTCAGCACTGAGCTCTTTTTTTACTTGTTCTAGCTTATCTGTTTTTACTATTTGTTAAAAAAAGATTTTTTTTAGTACAATAAATGTTCCTTCTTTAAATTGAGACTTGTAACATTGTTATTAGGGTTGGGCGATGTCTCCTAAAATGGCAGCTGACGATGTTTAGATTAGATTAGATTAGATTCAACTTTATTGTCATTACACAAGTACAGGTACAAGGCAACGAAATGCAGTTTAGGTCTAACCAGAAGTGCAATAGCAGCAAGTGCAGGATATACAGTGGTTGCGTAAGTGCAGGACATGGAAATGTACTGAATATATATAAATATGTATAAATAGAGAGACGGTTATTACTATAAACAGAACAGAATTTACAGGTGAATATGTACAGTGAATAAATATACAGATGGCTATTACTATAAAGGTCCCGTTCTTCGTGTTTTTTTGAAGCTTTGATTGTGTTAACAGTGTGCAATATAACATGTGTTCATGTTTCGCGTGTAAAAAAAAACAGTATTTTTCACACAATTTTTACTTATCTGTACACTGCTGTTGTCACTGTCCTAAAAACGGCTGATGAGTTCCTTGTTCTATGAAGTCCCTCCTTCAGAAATACGTAACGAGTTCTGATTGTGCCAGCGGTTCCCGTGTTGTGATTTGACCGCAGCTCAGCGAACGTGGAAAGGTCACGCCTCTTAACGGGAGATGTATGCGCTTAATGATCTCTACAGCGTCCCTGGGAAAGCCAAACAAAGGTGATTTGACTCCGGGATGAAAATAACAGCGTCTCGACGACATGGCGACAAACACACTCAAACGCAACACTTCCTTTTCTCCACGCGACCGTCCTCTTCTCCACGTGGGACAGCAACAAGACCACGCCCCTTTTTTGCGTATTCTTGTGGGCGGAGGTTAGTCTGTTCTACTGTTCTCCTGACGTCATTAATGAAGGAAGTACCAGGATGTAGTCCAAGCCGGCCGTTCGCTGTAGGCTTTGAAAGGGAACTTCTGTTAAATAAAATATCTCGCTTGGCATTGAACTTTGAGCTTTATAATTTTACAGGTATTATTTATGCTCTAACAGCAACATTACACACTAACTAAAGTTTGAACAGTGGGATCACGAAGAACGGGACCTTTAAACAGAATTTTACAGATAGAGGTATACAATAATATGTTTGGCTAATATGAGGAATATAGCAGTGGATTAAGGTTAAATTATGGACAGAGCTATCCGAAAAAAAGTGTAAAAGTGCAGTGGAAAGTGGTTGCATATTACAGTTAGAAGTAAGATGCAAAATGCATAAGTAAACAGTTGTTACTGTAATAAACAGTCGGTAGTGCAAATAACAAAGTGAAGGCAGATGTGAGGTAGGAGAGTTAGCAGTTTATGAGGGAAGTGGATCAACGGGGGGTTGAGTTCAGTAAAGAGACAGCTCTGGGGAAAAAACTGTTCTTAAGTCACACTAATAAATGTTTACAGTAAAACATCGTGATGGACGATGATATCGTCGTTTTTTTTTATTAATACAAATATATAATTTACTATATCTGTATTTTACTATCTCTTTACATAAATACTATTTTCTACTTCAAAACTATATATAATTTCGTTATTTTACTAACCCAAATAATGACTCTTCCGCGCTAGGTTGCACGTGAGGGAAAAAAGTAGCTTCCTTCCACTTAAGAAGAGTTGTGCACTTTTTATTTTAATAAATCTCTTTACATAAATGCTATTTTCTACTTCAAAACTGTAATTTTGTTACTAACCCAGTGTTTTGTATGTTAATGTTGTTTTACGTGAATAATACAGAGTGAAGCACAAAGCTTTGTTTACAAAGGAAATAAATTTGCAGCCATGAATGGATTCATGCCGAATGAGAGAGGTCGGCTGAGCCCAATTTAAGATTTGTCAGCTTTTTTATTCTGTTTTGCGTCTTCCGTGAATTTTAACAATAGGCCTAACGTTAGTCCATTTTATCCCACATGGACATCTCGTTTCTTTTCTCAAATCTTCACTCGCGTCGCACACATTTTCAAAGGGAATTATAAACGTTTCTTCCTTTCGTTTGTTTATAGTCTGTTATACCCATTCACGTCCGACTCCTTTACTGTGGGAAAGTAGAAAAACACTGTAGGATGAGTCGGCTACCTTTTTACTTACTTTTATTTAACACAGTTTGTGCTTGTTATTAGACTTGGTAAGGCGCGTCAAGTTTATTTGAATGGCGCATTTCACACACACAGGCCATTTTACTTTAGTTTTCTCTGGCAGTGAATAATCAAACATAGCTTAAATGTCTTGACCCTGTGGAAGATAAAATTGGCTCTTCAGAACAAGTGTTGCTTTGCAACATCAGGAAAACACATGAAGATGAAGATATTTGAGAAGGTGTGTACAGCTCGTGTTTCATCTCGCGCAGAGCGGTATATGACGCATCTTTGAGGGGAAATTAGATTTACTTTTTAACTAATATTTAATTCTTATATTCTTTAGGTTACCATTATTTACTGATAATCGTTTAAATGTTCTACAGGCTGTGGTGTGTTGTTTCACTGACGGAAGTGCTGAAATAAACATGCTTATGAAATGGATGTTCGAGCCTCGTTTATTATTTCAAAATGTAGGCTATATCAGGCAAAGACTACAGTATTTAAAATATATGCTTTAGTTATATTCTCAATATAATTTACAGAGCAATCCCTGCAAAGTTTTTAGTTTAACTATAGAAGAGGATTAGTGTACGTTAGGGATGTAACGGTTCACGTATTCGTATTGAACCGTTTCGGTACAGGGCTTCCGGTACGGTGCACGCGTGTACCGAACGGTTATGAATGTAATCTTTAACAGTTAACAGTCGGCTTGTTGTAAGCGCGGAACACACTTCAATCCGAGTTCCCACACGAACATATTAAGTATTCAGTCCATTTTATCACGAAATTCAAACGATAAATGACGTGACTGATCAGTGATCACTGAACACAGTTCAAGTGGCCGCGCGGCGCGTGAACGCGATCATTTGTGAACGTGCACGCGTGTACCGAACGGTTATGAATGTAATCTTTAACAGTTAACAGTCGGCTTGTTGTAAGCGCAGAACACACTTCAATCCGAGTTCCCACACAAACATATTAAGTATTCAGTCCATTTTATCACGAAATTCAAACGATAAATGCCGTTTTGACGCTCTATGTGGCGTGACTGGTCACTGATCACAGTTCAAGCGGCCGCACGACGTGAACGCGATCATCTGTGAAGGCGATCGATCATCTCTTACTAAAGAATAAACATGAATGACGATCTGAAGGTATGCTGAGGATACATTACAACTTACTGTCATGTATATATGTGGTGTAATCGCTATATCAGTGTTTCAACGGCGGAAAGACGTCAATATAACTGCTGTAAACTAAACAATGTCATGTAACGTTAGCATCACATTTACCTCAGGCAGTCATTCAGTGTCCACAGAATTGTATTCACTAGAGAAATCAACTCTTTCACTAAATATGTGCTCTATATTAGCCGTTATATTCATTATATTCTACTGAACCTGTTAGTGATGTCTTGATTATTTCATGCATGTTAAATAAGCCTGTCATGAAAATGACAAACACTGTACATAAAGTATTATATTTCAACAACGATTTGGAGAAAAAAAACTATTTTATAATTAGATTTAGGAGTTAATGCAAAAACTGCCTTATGTGAAGTTTACATATTTGCACACAATGTGTTATTTGAGTGTTGATTATTATACCTAAAAATAAATAGCAACTGAATTTAGGCTAATAGTTTGGGCTCTGTGGTTAATCTTTAATATTAATGTACAAGTAAGGGCTCCCTATATAATTTACAGAAATATCTTAAATAAACTTTTAGATATAATTTAATTCATTCAAGGACAGACACTTTTTTCCCCAGTAAACCACTGTTAAATATAAAAAATAAATAAAAAGCAATTTTGTAAATCTGCTGTACCGAACTCGTACCGAACCGTGACTTCAAAACCGAGGTACGTACCGAACCGTCAGTTTTGTGTACCGTTACACCCCTAGTGTACGTCGCACTCACAACAAGACTCGCAACGGGGGGCGTGGCATCACGATGGTGGCGCTCCATCGTTTTTATGATGTAAATTGAGGGAGCAAAAGCAGTATCGGCTCCAAATATCGGCTCAAGGAAATCGGCAGCCCGTATCGGTCATCGGCTAAGGCTGATGAAAAAAAATCGTTATTGGCATCGGTTGAACCCTATTTAAGACCAAGTAAAGAACATGAACGGAATAAATTGAACGGAATACAATACAGCAATATGCTATCTAAATTTAAATGTCTAGGGACACATAACCAACACTTCAAAGTTTGGAAATACAACTTACTGTACAACAAATATCTAATACTTTTGGCTTCATTTTACATTTGCATCTCAAGTAAATGTATCCTAAATTAATTTAAAAATGTTTAGATATGTATTGGAAAACTGGACATTTTATTTTACAATGCATGCAACATTTAATACCTTCATTTTATGAATTTAAGACGCCCTGCTCTGATTTAAGACCCACAGAAACCCTGATCTGAATAATGAACACATAAATCTGATACTAAATATCATAAATTTGATTACAAAGCAGATTGAATATTGCCCAATATACAAACAATGCTCTCCATAGTAAATTAATATGTAGTAGCACCTTATCAATATTTATATTCCCTCATAACCATAAAACATTGTTTAAATGACCAGATGTGTGAGATACAAAAGCACATTCATTAAGCAATTCTTTACAGTAACATTGACTACCCAATATTTACTATCCGGGAAAACAATTCACAACTCTTTTCTAAACACGTATCTTTATGTTGTTATTATAATATCCTGAGTCCATGATATGAATATATAATAGTGCGTTTTATCATTTGGCTGAAGCCCAATTTTAGCCATTAGCATTAGCCGGCAGGTTGCTAGGAGACTCCTTAGAGAGATTCTATACTTAGCCTATCCAAGCTAACAAGCTAACCCAATTTCCTCAATATTCCTTATTCTTCTCAATACTTGGGCAAAAAGCAGTTCAACCATTAAACTCCGCATTGACTTAACTGTATAATGCACTGCGTCCTTCCTTTTCGGACAAAAGCAGCTTTTCATGACCCGCAGCCCACAGCGGTAACAGCAGGCCGCAGGAACCTCGGCAGCGCGTGAGAGCAGAGCGGGCGAAGCGGGAGGGAATGCGGCGGGAAGAGCGCGAAAGCTCGGCTGAAAGAGAGGCAGCAGCGGAGCTAACAGTGCTAATGCTAATCGACGTCTCTCTTACCCCAATATACTTCACTCAGATAGACAGACAGACGCAGCTGTTTGAAAAGATATACGCCACTGGTTCCTCTTCTGTCTGTCGTTACAGCTCACGACTGGACTGTTGACATTCCCGTTAATCAGTTAAATCCATTTAAAAAGATGCATTTCTCCTTAATTTGCCAGAGTCGTTTAGGGATCCTCAGAAGCTGCCATTTCTAACCAGTCACTGAAACTGAGTGAGGGGAGGCGTGTGTGTGTGTGTGTGTGTGTGTGTTCTGTGGTTTTGTTGGCGATGTAGTTGTGATGAAGTCTTTGCCTTTTAATATCTGGTTTTATTTTGAATACCCAACAATTACACACACAACCCTTGAATAATACTATTGCTGTAATGCAAAACTAGATTAAATCTTGAGATTTCAAAAGTTAGATTGTGGGCCATGCATGATGAATAATTAATAATTAAGGTTTTTATTTATTTATATAATTTAATGTTATCAGCCCTTAGTTAAAGTAATGTGATACTATGGTAGTGATGGTATCAGATTATTAATATTAAGGTACTTTATACTTTGATACATAGCCTACTATGGCAGGGTTTTCAAATTGGGGTCCAGGGGCCGCAAGGGAGTACTAGGAAGTCTGTGGAAATGTTAAAGAAAAACAGTATAAAAATAGAGGTGTAATGATATGTCACGATACTGAACTCACAATACGATATTATTGCAATACTCCAAGACCTGATAAAAGGTTAACAAAAAATGTACTGTTGATTAAAATGCTAAATTTGGTATTACATTGGGGGTGGAAATGGACTTGGTGCTCACAGGGACAACGGTGACACCTGAATAAAAATCTTCATGATTCAGAAACTGAAAATACAGAATTACACTTTTAGACGAATACACTTTGTCACTGACTAGATATCTTTAAAATAATGTAGGCCACTTTTTACTGGTAACATAAGACATTTGGCATTATCCGGACCCACAAATATTCCCCTGTTGCATTATTTTATATTCAACATTATAGTAGTTTTAATGTAGAAATGAAACTAACAACTCTGTAAACTTGATTTTTTTTTTCTCACACAGTAATTTTCATTCTGGCTGAACTATACACAATGCAGATTGTCACTACACTCTAAAAAAAAAGGTTCTATATGGCACCAAAAATGGTTCTTCGTCGTAATCATAGGGGAACCACTTTTGGTGCTATATAGCACCATATCTTAATATGTTCTGTATATGGTAGCGGTGCTATATAGCACCTTAGTCAAAGAACCGGTGAAGAACCTCTGAAGAACCGCTGAAGAACCACTGAAGCACCAAAATTGGTGCTATATAGCACTATAAAAGGTTCCCCTATGATTACGAGCCAAGAACCATTTTTGGTGCCATATAGAACCTTTTTTTTGTTCTATATGTGTATCCAAGATACATATTGTTGCATTTATGTATTGTGATATATTGTTACACCCCTAATAATAAATGTAAAAATAGATATATAATAAAACAAATAAGATTGAAATAAATACAAAGTTAAAATAGATTCCATCCATCCATCTTCTTCCGCTTTATCCGGGGCCGGGTCGCGGGGGCAGCAGTCTAAGCAGAGATGCCCAGACTTCCCTCTCCCTAGACACTTCCTCTAGCTCTTCCGGGGGGACACCGAGGCGTTCCAAGGCCAGCCGGGAGACATAGTCCCTCCAGCGTGTCCTTGGTCTTCCCCGGGGCCTCCTCCCGGTTGGACATGCCCGAAACACCTTCCCGGGAAGGCGTTCAGGAGGCATCCGGAACAGATGCCCGAGCCACCTCAGCTGTCCCCTCTCGATGTGGAGGAGCAGCGGCTCTACTCCGAGTTCCCCCCAAGTAAAAATAGATTAAAAATAGTAATAGAAAATATATTAAATAAAATAAATAAATAATAAATTAGATTTACATAAATAAATAAACAATACAAATAAATAAATAATCTAATATTTTCCATATAATATCACAGTATAAATGGCTACCTTTTACATTTTAGAATGTAGGTCCCTCACACCAATATGATGTTATTTGGGAGATTGAAACCCCTGTACTGTACTATGTTTCTGAATGATTACCATATTCAGGCCTACCATGTTCATCAAAAGGGACTTCAAAGAATACGGTGGTACAGGTCCATAAAGCTATGGGATATTACCATGTCTAAAAAGTCTGGATGTCCTGTAAAGAGCACATTCAGGGATTTTCAGATACACCATTTGTTTTGAGGTTTCACCAGGACAACAACTTCTCCTTGGTCTTTAAATGACTGAAGGATCAAATTAGGAAATATGATATTTTAACTGATGGAAATATGATAATATTTTGTAATTATCATTTAAATATGACTTAATTTCAAATGATTTGTTATAAATCAACATCTCAGGAAAATGTCATGGGGTTTCTAATCTAAATGATAAAAAAAGAAAAACGTTCTGTTACAAAACAGGGCATGAGACCCAAGAATAGACTTTTGTCCTCTGTAGTGGACATTATATTTTAGTGAATTTCTCTGACATCATACATGTCACATGTCACAGTCTGGATGTCCTGTAAAGAGCACATTCGGGGCTTTGCAGAGATGCCAAATGTTTGGAGGTTTCACCACAACAACATCTTCTTCTTGGTCTTTAAAAACGGCTGACATTAATGTTTAGCACTCTTATGATATGATCATATTTTTTAATTATAATTTAAATCTGATTAATTTTCAAATTGTTTGTTATAAATCAACTTCTCAGGAAAATGTTATGGGGTTTCTAATCAAAATATGACTTTCTGTTACAGGACAGGGCATTGATTTCATAAATGACCACTGTAGTGGACGCCAGGATTTAAATCAAGTTTATCAGGCATTTTGGAGACATAACAAGTGAACAGGGAAAGAAATTACATATCAATATTCCTATGAAATATTAGATATTATTATGAAAATGTTGCCAATTTTTCCTCCCATTATTACACTTCTTTTTTCATTACATGTTGCACCAAGAACACATTAATATGCAAATTAGATGCAGTGTATAGATGCATTGTATTGAATGGGAAAATCCAAGTATTGTCATTTTACCCACATATTTAATAAAGTAAAATGGTATATGAATGCATTTCATTATATCTTTCATAACATAGTTCAGAATCATCTTTAAATAAAGTTGTCATCTTTAAAAACCCTGAAACCTAAAAATTGATTGGTGAATTAAAAATAAATCCCATTGTTTTTGCCTATACATGCAATTTCATGTCATTTAATTTAACAACTGAGTCCTGCTGTCAACTACAGAGGACATATCATAACATATGAATAAAATATCATTTTTCAAAAATGTTTTTTTTTCCATTTGTTTCTTATACTCTAAACAATGTAATGACATAAAAAAATACTAAATTCAAAAAACTTTTTTTTTCTGGGTCCCAGGAGGTTATTTAATTCATGTCCACTGTAGGACACCGCATTTTGGGAGACACAACAAGTGAATCGGGAAAGAAATTACATATCAACATTCCTATAAAATATTAGATATTATTATGAAAATGTTGCCAACTATTACTCCCATTATTACACTTCTTTTTGTTGCTCCAAGAACACATTAATATGCAAATGATAGATACATTACATTGAATGGGAAAACTGGCCATTTTACCCACATATTGCATAAAGTAAAATGGTATATTAATTTAATCAATTAATTCAGTTATATCTTTCATAACATAGCTGAGAATCATCTTTAAACATAGTTTGTTTAAAAAAATTGATTGGTGAATGAAAAGGAAATCCCATTGTTTTTGCCTGTACATGTCATTTAATTTTTTTAAAGAACTAAGTCCCGGTACCGTCCACTTACTAGGACATAGCATAACATATGAATAAAATATAATAAATAAATAAAAAATCCATTTGTTTCTTATGCTCTAAACAATTTCCATCCATCCATCCATCTTCTTCCGCTTATCCGGGGCCGGGTCGCGGGGGCAGCAGTCTAAGCAGATATGCCCAGACTTCCCTCTCCCTAGACACTTCCTCTAGCTCTTCCGGGGGGACACCGAGGCGTTCCCAGGCCAGCCGGGAGACATAGTCCCTCCAGCGTGTCCTTGGTCTTCCCCGGGGCCTCCTCCCGGTTGGACATGCCCGAAACACCTTCCCGGGAAGCCGTTCAGGAGGCATCCGGAACAGATGCCCGAGCCACCTCAGCTGTCCCCTCTCGATGTGGACGAGCAGCGGCTCTACTCCGAGTTCCTCCCGAGTGACTGAGCTTCTCACCCTATCTCTAAGGGAGCGCCCAGCCACCCTGCGGAGAAAGCTCATTTCGGCCGCCTGTATCCAGGATCTTGTCCTTTCGGTCATGACCCAAAGCTCATGACCATAGGTGAGAGTAGGAACGTAGATTGACCGGTAAATCGAGAGCTTCGCCTTACGGCTTAGTTCTTTCTTCACCACGACAGACCGGTACATCGACCGCATTACTGCAGAAGCTGCACCGATCCGTCTGTCAATCTCCCGTTCCATCCTCCCCTCACTCGTGAACAAGACCCCTAGATACTTGAACTCCTCCACTTGGGGCAGGAACTCTCCACCAACCTGAAGTGGGCAAGCCACCCTTTTCCGACTGAGGACCATGGCCTCGGATTTGGAGGTGCTGATCCCCATCCCAGCCGCTTCACACTCGGCTGCAAACCGTCCCAGTGCATGCTGAAGGTCCTGGTTAGAAGGGGCCAACACGACAACGTCATCCGCAAAGAGCAGAGACGAAACCGTGTGGTCCCCAAACCTGACACCCTCCGGCCCTTGGCTGTGCCTAGAAATTCTGTCCATAAAAATTATGAACAGAACCGGCGACAAAGGGCAGCCCTGCCGGAGTCCAACATGCACCGGGAACAAGTCTGACTTACTGCCGGCAATGCGCACCAAACAATTTAATGACATAAAAACTTACTAAATTCAAAAGACTTTGTTTTCCTGTGTCTTAGGAGGTTCACTAATGGCGGTATATGGACGTTTGACTGTGATTGTGAAGAGAAAAGGCCCAAAAGTGACATATTTTGGTTAATGCAGTACTGCTGTAACCAAGACATTTATCTCAGATCTTGATATTTCAATAATGCTGCTTATCTACAATATTTTTTGTGTGTGTGTTGTTGCTCTTTATCAAACATTACTGGCAATGCACAGATAAAAACACTGTGATAAAATACCCAGGTGTGTTTGATTGTGAAAGACAGAGACTGTGATATTTAGCAGCAACACCGCGATCATGGCTGTCAGATAAGATCTCATTGACCGAGGGTGTTTTTCTCAGTATTGGACAAACAAACACTGAAAGCTCTTGATGCCCCAGATCTCATAGAGAACTAATGAGATTGATGTAATGAAGCCCACGGTTCATTCTTAAGAAGGATTACAAGGTAAACAGAACCTAAGCTTTACTTGCAGTACACACGTAGATTGTGAATCTCTGCAGCATTTATTTTTTAATCACAAACTGAGGTTTAATCGATATTAATAAATATTTGAGGATGTATAATTTGCATGTATGCATGGCCCAATTTGTGATCTTGAATGTTATGTGAAGGTAGAATATACGCTCTATATATGCATCCAGCTCATGTTGGATATTCGTTAGCTGAATGTATAAATGTCCCATCAGCAATGCCCACTGATCTGCAACCGTTTTGAAGGGTGCCATCTGGAGTGTCATGCAGACATGATAATCTCTTTAATTACATTAGTGCCATCAGTTAGTGAGAGTGGAGGGCTCCCCCAAATTATAAATGATTGTATTGAGTCAGATGTCAGATGTGTGTGCTGATGGCTGGTGTTAGATGGAAATATGATTTCCAGAAATCAAAATTATAAATTCACATGATCAGGATCTTTCCTGTAAGTTGTGCTTTCTTTAGATTGGATGTTTACGGGGAGTTAAACCTGTGTGTGTATGTGTGTGTGTGTGTGTGTGTGTGTGTGTGTGTGTGTGTGTGTGTGTGTGTGTGTGTGTGTGTGTGTGTGTGTGTGTGTGTGTGGCCTTGTAAACCCAACATTAGGGGGACTATAATGAATGTCCCTAGAATGGGGACACACCAGGCGGTGTGTGAAGAGAGCTCAGAGGATCATCAGAGACTCTAGCCACCCGAGCCATGGGCTGCTCTCACTGCTGCCATCAGGCAGACGGTACCGCAGCATCAGAACACGCACCAGCCGACTCCAGAACAGCTTCTTCCCACA